>CAKAOH010039357.1:0-25651 GCA_916701665.1 Sebastiscus tertius | reverse complement strand
TATTTATAATCGACTTACAGTAGATAGTAAGTATAGGGAAATAACATTACCGTTATACTGTAAGATTACTGGGATGGTACATTTAAAGCGACAAGGTGCAGCCTTTACTATGACATTTTAGGCTTTTTTATGTGATAAAAAGGTGCTCACAGTGCTACTGCACTCAAACTGGAAAACTATATTATAATGTTCATTTTAAAAAAAAAGGGTCAAGAGTAACAGCAACATTAATATACATAATCGACTAACAATACCGTTATACTGTAAAATTACTGGTATGGTACATTTAAAGCGACATGCTGCGTTCAAGGTGCAGCCTTTACTATGACATTTTAGGCTTTTTTTATGTGATAAAATAGGCAGGTTGCAGGATAAAATAAGGGAGAACACAAAATCCAAAGGGAGCATAATTCAACACAACACCTCCAGATGATGATCTCCTTGGGGAGATGTTGTTTGGTTGCTGAAACACCCTGATTTCCACTAAATTACACACGTTTTACTGTATCTTTACTCTCCAGTGACAGTCAACCCGACAGCAGAGAGGGTGCCCCTAGCGTTACACTGTTAGCCCACACTAGCTCACACTGGTGTTAGCCTTAAATGCTGATTGCAAACCCACAAAAAGGTACTGACAAGTCGGGTAAACTTCACCCAGGTGAGTGCAGGAGTCTGAGTGAACTAAAGCAGAATAAAAGAGCTGGCACCTGGCTGATTATCTTACCTGAGGTTGGAAAACGAGACGCCCAATGTGAGTATCTCTCTCTCTCTCTCTCTCCTCAAAGATATAACACTGGCTAATGTTAGCTTTGGCTAACTAACCCACCTCCTCGTTGGAGCATAGCAACCCACAAAAATGAGGAGTTACTGTTACTATGCAACAGCTAAAACACTTGGTAACCAGCTCCTGTTTTATTGTGGTGGTTTTGCGCGATAGTATAGGAAAATACAAGCATAAAATACTCACTCCGTTGTCTCTGAAGAGCACCCCAGGTCCCTTTCTCTCTGTAGCTCCCCCTCAGTCTCACCAAAGACTAGACTCGCTTCTCTGATCTGAGGTAAAGTCCCGCCCACTGCGCTGTCACTACCACGCTACCCAAAGTCAAGATAGTTACCCTCCACGTATGAGCGCATTTATACATCACCCTATTAAACACCATCCTTTTAGCCATCATTTCTTTTACTTCTATCTACCTATTTATATTACCTTACTTTATTTTATTCTTTTTTTTATCTTGCCTTAATTTGATTTGCACCCTGCACAGTCACATGATATTGATCTTGTCCAGTTATGTTGGCTTTTTTTTTTAAAGTTTTCTTTCTTTATCTTTATTTATTTATTTATTTATTTGCTTATTTGTTTATTTTTGTCTTCATTTTGTTTTATCCATATTTCATTTTATTCAATTTTGTTATAAGGAAAAGGAAGAAAGGGGGAAAAAAAGGAAGAAAAAATATATATATACACAAATTTACGATGAGCACATGGAAAACCCACGTCCACTAAACCGGAAGCTACATGCAGTACAGCTGTTTGCGTAATAACGGTTAACTGGTCACTATGTAAAGAGGCAGACTTTATCTAAATAATCTCAGAAAATATCCTTTCATCATATAAACAACAGGTGCAGACCAAAAACACATTCATTAATATTTAATATTATTTGCTTAAAAGGGACTGTTTGTAAGACTCAGAATTGCTTGTTAACAGCGACACCTGTGGCCGTTAAGTCAACGAAAGTCAGCGTTGGGTTCGCGCTTGCTCGCTCTACATAGACGTGAACGAACATCGCTCAAAACAGTGAGGCGACACACGTCAGCTAAAACCACAATATCCCTCTATATTTCACCTGCTTGGCAGTAATGTTAGCTGACCAGACAAAGGTCTCTCCATGAATCACTGCTGATCCTAGTGTTAACTTTTCCTGCCTCAGCCTCCCGACCGCAGCCGGAGGGGGACACCGGCACCCGGTCGGAGACGATAACGTTTCTAGAAGTTACAAACAGTCCCTTTAATATTATTTACTTAATAATAATAATTATAGTTAGACAAATTTAGGACACTTTAATTAGAGTATATGTATGGCTCAATAAGGAAGCTGGTTAGTAATTAATAAGTGAGTTATGGAGAAGGGATGGGATTAAATAAGTTTATACTTCTTCTCACTCTTTATCGAATATGGAAATCAAGGCATCAAGTGTTTGACAATTTATTTTTACGCTATGCTTACGCTATTCATTGTATGTACTTGTTTCTGACTGTCCACTTGTTGGTATGATCATTCTCTTTCTTTATTTATTTATTTTATTTTTTTGTATTCTACATGTTCGAAATATATTTTGAAATGAAATGAATACAATTAAATAAATGTATCTCCTATCTCCTATCACCAGTTTATCTAGCCCAACGTGGTTTATGACGAAACCGGAAGTGCGCTGAAGGGACTCATCTCGCCTCGCCTGGTTCCTTTCTGTCACAACACCGCCGGGGACATGTGATGCACGTCAAAAGGAGGATGGGTATGGACCGGCTGGTGTGGATTCCCATTGGCTTAGCCGGGCATATCAGTCGCCTATGGAAACGGTTACGTCATGATCCCCTCGTACTCCCTCTTTACTCCCAGAGTCGCTTTATAATAACAGGTCAGGATTATTCAACAGTTCACCCTCCATCATATGATGCATGCTGTAAAGAAGTAGTACACACTGCAGCATGTCTGTGCTGCATGAACTCCACCTAAGCTACACAAGGCTCTTCCCTAGGCGCCTAATCAAACCTGACGTCATTCTTTCCATGACGTAGTGCCTTTTTTTTCTTCCTCTTCTGCTGGATTCAATGCCTGTATTCTTTGCAATTCTTTAGTCCTGTTGAAGGAGTCACACACTTGGCAATCAGCCTTTCTGTTACTGGGGACAGTGAAAATGCAATGAACTGCACCATCTTTCCCTTTACCATTCCCCTTTTAAGCAATAAAGATTAAACAACAGATTGATACTGGACAGAGTAACCACAGAATCTGCTTCACAATTACGGTGCACCAAAAATATTAAATGCACAATACATATACCAGGCATCTCTTTGCACAAACCAAGTCAGGTAAAACAACTGTCTTTTGACAAATGACTATCTTAAAGGTCCCATATTATAAAAAAAAGTGAGATTTTCATGTTTTTTTATTATAAAGCAGGTGCTTTATAAATACTGTTAAACTATCAAAATGCTCAATCCACAGGGAAATACACACTGCCTGTATTCAGAAATTCTGCATTTGAAACAAGCGGTCAGGATTTCTGTCCATTTGTGATGTCGCAAATATACAATATTTAGACCCTTTACACAGATTAAAACGTAAACATTCTAAATGTGTCCCAGTTTATCCCTGGTTGCATTGTATGTGAACGTCATTAGCTGACAGGAAGTACACATGGACCCAAGCTGTTGCCTAGCAACGCAATTCTGTTGCAATTTCGTCGCAATTCCGTCGAAATGCACTAAAGAGCGTTTAAGATAGAGAATAAATACAGGCATATTCAGGCCGACAGTATGAGGAAAATAAAGGATGTTTTGAACATTACAGCATGTAAACATGTTCAAGTAGAAACACAAAATACAAGTATGAACCTGAAAATGAGCATAATATGGGACCTCTAAGTTTTATGACTATGTGGTGGACCCAAGGCATAGGCGCAGTTTGCATTGGTTCAGGATGCTCACTGAACCCGCCTAGAAATGCATCTACATTTTTTATAATAAACGCAGAACTAATAATTTATTGCAATGAGGAATAATATCGACTTTGTTGCGTCTTCTTATTAACGAAATAAGAAACCGACAAGATAAGATAAGATAGATTTGTGGTCTTTTTATTTACTTATAGCCTAATAACATCAGACACTCTCTGTCCACACATTGTTAAATATGCACTTCTGTTACATCATGTAAACAAACCACGTACCTATTAGCTGTGCGGTCAAGATCAGACTAGAGACGTAGCCACTTAAAATATGGATGAGTAGTACCTGCTATCTTCAGACGTCTGTGGGTTTTTAAACAGAAAACAGGTTTTATACTGTGATATTTACTGAAAATGACATACAATACAGCAAACAGTATCATATGTAAAATAAGCCAGTTGCTTAATGCTGATTTTGTCACTGATGCTTGCTCGGGTTGCATTCTGTTCGGAAGGTGTAATATGTATTAGACCTCTCTGCGTTGTACACATTACATTCCCTCTAGATTTTTTTTGTGAACCCCCCAACCTTAAAATTCAAACTGCGCCTATGACCCTAGATTAATAAAAGACACGAGTGGTGGTAGATGATAAACAGAAAACAACTCGGGTTGAGGTCAAACCTCAGTGTAATATACTTGCTGTCTTGTCATAATGGGATTTATCATTAACACAACAGCCCTAAGTGTACAGAAGCATTTCCCTCTTCAGATTTGTAAACGGGGGGAAAGTTCAACACGTTTATGATTTTGTGCAATTTAAAAGTTGGAAAATGTTGACTCAGACCTACTCAAGTGTGGAAAGGAGATTTGGAAAGAGAGGAAGAGAAGAAACAGGAAAAAAAACTTAAATTATGTAAGTTGACTTGTGCAATTATTTGGTCAGTCAAACTAAGTTGGTTCAGTCAACAGCAGAAAGAGGAACAATCAGTCAAGATGCACAGATAGACAAAAAGATTTAAACAAATTACATTATTTAAAAAAAAATGAAAGTAATATGGGTGGAATTTTCACCAGTGTTTGCAAAAGCAGCCACCAGTCACTCGGGTCAGGGTGTCACATATGCTTCCCCACACCCTTCACACATTCTTCACTGTCAGTCAATCTTCTGCTGTCAAACTTCAAACTAGAGCCGTTGCACACAGCAGCAGTTCAATGCTTTTCTCGTACATCCGACAACAGTAACAGGCCTCAGCTGAGCTGGGACGGGCGAACAGACTTTGCTCCGTGGGCACTCAAACCCTCAAGTGGAGACGAGACCTATTTTTACGTCAGCCGTTTTTTGCAGTTCACAACTGTGGGTTTTTGGTGACTTCTTGATTGGCAGCCTGCAGTGCTTTGTGTTTGGCCCACCCTGAGCAGATGTCCCTCTAACATGACACTGTTGTCGCCCATTTCCCCCCTGTCTATCTTTGGCTGTCCACCAGTCCTGTTTATCTCCCCTACCTCTTTATCTCTTACTTGCTCAGACACTGCAGAAGTCAGGGGACGCACTTAACAAGAGTCTAATGGTAGGAATGTTAATATTAGGAATTTCAAAGTCAATGCAAATTCATTTTAATGCTACTAATTTCTTTAACGCAATCGATTTTTCTGAGGTTGTAGCGGGCTCAGATTTAAAGCTAGAGTGAAGATATTGGTAGCATATGAAACTAGAGAAACTGAGGAATCCATTGGTACCAACCATGTCATACTAGCTTGTCGCGAAGGAGGATAAATAATGCTCCAAACTTAAGCTAAATTTTGGCGAGGAAATCTGGACAATATTTGTCATTGTTTTGTGTTGTTAATTGATTTCCAATAATAAATATATGCATATATTTGCATAAAGCAAGCATATTTGCCCACTCCCATGTTGATAAGAGTATTAAATACTTGACAAATCTCCCTTTAAGGTACATTTTCAACAGATAAAAAAATGTGCGTTTGATTTGCAATTAACAGTGATTAATCATGGATAATCATGTGATTAATTGCGATTAAATATATTACTTTCTCTCTAAGCTAAGCTAAGCTAAGCAGCTGCCGGCTGTAGCTTTACATTTAACTGACAGACACGAGAGTGATATTGATCTTACCATCTAACTGTCTGTCAGAAAGCAAATAAGCACATTTCCCTAAAATGTCAAACTATTCCATTAAAATGCATTATAATTAAAGACAACGTTAAGTATGTAAAACATACATACTGTAAATCACACAAACAGGAGAAGAAACGCAAGAGAACAGCATTTTTCATGCAGAACTCATCAATTTTCCATGACAACATTTCCCTTCCAGTGAGCGGTTGATGTTTGTAGTGTCTATCTTTTATCTAAATATGACAGACAATAAATTGGTATTCTGCCTTGTGTCATCAGAGCCTGTTTGTTCAGTTGAAACCACTTAATCTCTGCTTCAATCCAGTTAAACACTTTGGGACCGCAGAAGTGATCAAGCTGCTGAAGCCCCACACGGAGGACCTTTTAGCTGCATGTATCCACATAACAATCTGTGAGCTGTCTGCTCTTTTGACTCGTTAATGGAGACAGTGAATTATTTACTTGTGAAAAAAAAAAAACAGAACATGGAGGGGTAGAGCAGCAATCTAAGGAAATGAAGCTCTGCATAAAAACTTCTTACAAGTTTGTTTTTTTTGAAACCGCAGAGAAAACCAATCATTTTCCCCACAGCTGTTGTCTGAGTCTTTGCTGTTGACTCAGTTTCTCAGTGGAAATTTTGCCATATGCTCTGGAGCATCTTGTGAACTACTGTAAATGTCAAGTGTCATTAGCCTGTGTGCATGCTAATGTGTTGTTCACGCTGTCTTGAGTATGCTTTTAATGATGAGACACGCCAAAACTTTCCCAAAAAGAGGATGTTGCCTTCTGGGTAACTTTTGCATTCATTAAAATCACACTCAAAACAGAAGTGCTTTATTAATTTATCTTAAAAGAGAACGCGTGGTTTCACAGAGGAAGATGTTTGCAGAAAAAAAGTTGTCACATTTGAGAATAAACAAGATAGCTGTGTGTGTGTGTGTGTTCATCCCAACATAGAACTTTAATTACTGGGGTAGAGCGCTACACAACAAGAGACGAGATAGCTTGACAAATAATTGCAGGTTCAGTCGGAGAGTGTCTAGCAACTGGCACCGCGTGAGCGTGTCTGCTGCTCTAACTGAGAGAGGAACTTTAGTTGCGGACTCGGCATCTTATCACAGTTTCAGATAGCGCGCTGCTGTGAGCTGATTAAGACGTTTGCACAAGAAACAATGCACAATGGAACGGCCAAAGGGAATGGAAAATATAAATCATGAGCCACAGAAAGATTATCAGTTATTTCCTAAACAAATTTTAAATAAACATATGACTGCGGTGGAAATGCCCATGGTGCACTTGGAGATCATGTGAGCCAAGTGGAAAGATGTCTCATTAGTCGACTTACACAACCAGGTCGCTATCAGCGAGGACACGCTGTATGAATATTGCTTCCTTTGGTCAACCCATCTTTCTACACAGCTTTGCTTCTTGAACGGACGTTGGATTTTCCACTGGCTCAGCACATTGGCAAAGAGTTTAGACGACGAGGGGTGGGGTGGGGGGGGGGCTTCCTTTTTTTGAAGAGGAAGAGGAAAAATTGTGTTGCATACTTTAGAGAAAGACTGCTGCTGATGTGTGAGAATTTATTTTCCTATTACATAATTAACTGTTAACCAATGCTTTGCTTGTGTTTCTTAGTTTGGAGAACATGTCACCTTCTTGGCCTTACAGTGATGAGACCCAGACACACCAACCCGACATTAGGCTTTCCGCGGTAGTCTGTGTGACACGGTGGTCGGGCACACACCGATTACATTACTTGCCCGCCGCCTCCACCATCGTTTTGCTTTTTTTACAGAAATAAAATAGTTCATTTTCGCGTATCAGTGCCGTGTTATCAATACATAGTCGGAAGACGTCCTTACACGACATCAAAGAACTAGCAGCGACAAAGGTGGACCTTTGAGTCGCCTCTGATCGCCTTTGCCAGAAAGTTGCACTCAAACACACCGCAAAGTCTACAGATAACGACGGCCAACTACCACGTATGTTCTGCGCCTGCGTGAGACAAAATAACTCTCTACACCAGCAGGCGGCGGTAGTCTGTATTCGTCATTCAAAAAGGGGAAACCGGAAGACCTAAAGGACTGCGGATATACAAGCTGTATATGATACGATGTTACGATATGAGCATGAAATGAAGCAGCGTTTGCTGACCACCTTCACACCACTCTCACTCACCACTTCAGTCCAGATGGCCATGTTGTTGTTGTTAAAAATACCCGTTTAACCGTTGGCTTGCTTTCCTCACGTCCATTTCTCATCTTGTGCGCTGATTCATTTAAGCTGAACCACCAATCAGTGATTTCTCCCAAACTGTCCAGTCGCCGACCGTCGGCTTGGTGTGTTCAGGGCCCTTAGAGGGCTGCGTTAACATTAGACTGTTTATTATTCAAGCAGGACAGTAGCTACATCAATTAGACAAAGTTTATATTAAGGACGGGTGTCGCACATTGTAATAACAAACCTCTCTCATCTAACACGTCATTAAGTCTGCCACAAATACTGTAATCAGTCCAAATATTGGTTTATGTCTGCTGGAGGAATCATCAATTACATGATTAACAGTCTGGCAAAGCAACTGGAGACGCATGAATTACACCCATGATGCAGGTAAACATCTAAGAGGAGATCTGAAGTGAGACCTTGTGAAGCAGTCGCACACACAAAGACCCCTTGTGTGAAGGGAAAGCTGAGAGAGAGGTGGTGGTGGTGGTGGTGGTGGTGGAGGTGGTGGTAGGTGCGGTGGCGGTAAGGAGGGGTCTATCATGACTGAGCGGCTCGCCCTAGGCTTGTGCATGTTTGTGTTTCCAACTGCCCCTGGAATTTACTGCAGGCACCGGCGAGGGCAGCCACAGAGAGGTGAACGGCCTGGAGGATAAAGGCCAGAGTTGTTGGGAAAAAGAGTCGCGGAGAGAAACAGAAGTTGTAGAAAAGGAAGAGAAAAAAAGCACAGACAAGGAGTAAAAGAGTCAGCAAATAAGTGTGGACTGGAAATAGAGATGGGAAAACAAAAGCTGTGTGTGTGCATAGAGGGTGTGTGTGTGTGTGCGTGTGTGTGTGTGTGTAGGGAAGGAGACAGTGGTCTTACTCAGCCCTGAGCCAGCAGCGTTGAGATTATCTGGCCAAGTTTCCACTCGCAAACAATAATTCACCTCAAGTGCCCATTGAGGTTTGTCAGGACAGCGACCCACCCAGCCCAATATGAGGGTGTGTGAGTGGAAGAGACTGGTTATAGTACGCCTTCACCATATAAACTTGTGTGAAGTCATAGAGGAGCCGTAGAAGGGTGTTAGCGGATTGAGGGGGTAGCGCCGCTGCCCTCTAGTACATGTTTTCCATGGGTCTGTTTTCCGTCGATATCTTCTGTATTTACATTTGGCTCAGGCTAGCGGCGGAGGCTGGAAAGTGTATTTCATTCAGGCCAGTGAACATTCACTTGTCATAAAATGTAGGGCATATAAATAGTCTTGATTCAATTACGGGCCAAGGCGCAGAAAACCACCTGAGATTCCACATTTAGACTCGTGGAAAACACCGGTCCAACAGGAACGGACGTGGAAAACAAAACATACAAAAAAAAAGGCAGAAATATTGCAGAGTCAAACACTAGCTTTGTGTGTGTGTTTCAGGCTGGAAAACAAGCTTGACAAAAGTAAGTTGAAGGTGTTTATACACGACAGAAGGGACACATTATAAAAAGAGAAGAAACTTGTGTGCTTTAAGTGCAGCTACGCGGTGAGGGCTAGTTAGCTTCCTGGCAGAGAGGTGACTTTGGGTCAATTAGCGACAACAGGCAGTAATTAAAGATCGCTTTCACTGTTTAGTTGTTCAGTTAGGCGTGGAGCCCATCAGCCCAATAAAAATCTGCTGCTCTCTTCCCCCAAAGTGTGAGCAGAGCCACCGGGGACCAGGCGAAACAATTAATGGCAACTTAATTACAGTGCCACAACGGATTTTTGCTTAACCCACAGAATGTTGTGCAGAGAGCAGAGCAAAGAGAAAAGGGGGCACGTTAAAAAGCGCTCGCTTCCTCGAGCCGGCGCAGAGAGCTTTTTTGCAAATGTCCAAAAAGCAGAGTGGCATAGACTGGGCACAGATGGGGCATAGAGGAGCGGATCCAATGGGAACTCGGTGCCCTTTACACCCTATTTCTTCCCTTTCGCATGGGGGCTTTTCCCCTGGGAGGGAGAGAAGGCAAGAGAGGAAGGGAGGGTTTGCAGACTAGGACCGATGATTCTCGGTGCAAAAGAGCCCTTGAGCGCATGTGAGCACACACACTCATGATGTACACACAAACACACACCTTGCCCCGCAGTAGGTAACGGCCTTGACCTTCCTACCATAGGGAGGAGAGCTAGTGAACATATGTGTGTCTGGTTGAGAGAGAGGGAGGTTTCAAAGAGCAGCAGAATGTGACATGAGAGAGAAATAAGTCAAAGAAAACTCTGTATTGGCACTAGTATAGAAATTAATTAAGGCAACTTGTGATTTTTAGGTTATAGTGGGCTCAGTTTTTAAAGCTAGAGTGAAGATTCTGCTATCATGTGAAACAAGAAAAACCTAAGGAATCCATGGTACCACTCATTTCATACTAGCTTGTCGGAAAGGAGGCTAAATAACGCTTCAAACCTGCTCTTTTCAAAGGGGTCCCTTGACCTCTGACCTTAAGATATGTGAATGAAAATGGGTTCTATGGGTACCCACAAGTCTCCCCTTTATAGACATGCCCCTTTATAATAATCACATGCAGTTTGGGGCAAGTCATAGTCAAGTCAGCACACTGACACACTGTCAGCTGTTGTTGCCTGTTGGGCTTGAGTGTGCCATGCTATGATTTAAGCATATTTTTTATGATAAATGCAGTACCTGTGAGGGTTTCTGGACAATATGTGTCATTGTTTTGTGTTGTTAATTGATTTCCAATAATAAATATATACATACATTTGCATAAATGAGTATTAAATTCTTGAGAAATGTCATTTTGAACAGATAAAAACATTGTGATTAATTTACGATTAATCGCAATTAACTACGGACAATCATGCAATTAATCGGGATTAAATATTTTAATCGATTGACAGCCTTAAAAGGAATCCAACAATACTAAGCATTAAACAAGCAATGTGAAACAAGCAGACAGATGGAAAATAGGGAGGATCTGTAATAATGTGGGCAACAACACCAGACACAGTCCATAAAGAACCAGTCAACCTTATAGGATTAAAGGATTTCAAGAATTTCAACTGTCTTTTTCATTTTATCACGCAGAAAACCAATATGACATGTTGCTCCATTAGAGCAATGTAAATGTGGGTAAAATCATAGCCCTGCTTAGTTGCATGTCATGTCCCCATCATCATTACCACTGGCACACCCCTTACCCCGATTTAGAGAGAGAGGCAGATCCAGCATGATCCTACCGTAGCAGATGGATATGTCAGATATGCCTGCTTGGGCTTATGGAGATGCTTAGTGGTAAATGTAATGACCTGTGTGGGTTTGCGTGTGTATGTGTGTGTGTGTGTCCACCCCTAAATACACTGTTCCAATTACCCTGGGCCTGTCTGGGGAGAACGCAGTCACTTTGCTGCGACAGATCCAGAGCCAGTTATAACTTCATTCCTGATTGAGAGACCAGAGAGAGGGAACTTTTGTCAGTCTGAGACAGAAAGAAGAAAAACAACCTTGTTTACTTTGCGGGTTAAAATGACAAATTACCAACTACTCTGGCTGCCAAGACGACAGAGAACAGTTTAAAGCAATTTCTCCATCCTAGCAAAAAACGCTCAAGGTTACAAGCGACTGCGTCCATCTCTTTTAACATTATCAGCTGCATGACTAATAATTTGACGGTTGTGGTTTGGGCGAGGACTTTTATCTTCTTCAAAAAGGGAGCAACCACCGGTTGTCTCCTAGATTGAACACGCCGGTGGTGCTGACCCGGTTCACTGCGATTCAGGAAGTCAGTTTAGTCTCCTTAAGTTTAAAAGGAACACGACATGCCCCCCAATTAAATTACAGAACACACTGACATGGTTCAAAAAGGCTGCGGTTCAACTCCTCTGAGTCATAACACGCGTGGTGGCGAGCAGTCATTTGAAAAAGCACTTGGTCCTCTACCATTTTCCATCTGCTGCTCGTTAATTACAAACTTTCTAGGATTTATTTAGGCGCAGATGACCTTTTCGATAGACTGTGTGGGGGATCGGGGTGACGTAATTGCAGAAATGTTTACTTGCTAGACGGAACAATTCACTTCAGTCTGTTTAATTTGACACAGAAATGTTGCTGTGAATCTCCTCCTCCTCTCTTGTCCTTCAGCCTCCCCTCTCCTCCAAAGTCACAACCTTCAGCTGCTTGTCCAGCGGTTAATGGAAACTTTCCTCTCTCTGTTAGTGTGTCACGTGAAGGGCAAGGCAGGAGTTTTCCAATGCTCTAGTCTGTAGAAAAAACATCCCTAGTGTGATGCATCAGGAGCCTGGAGAAAGGAGGGCATGTTTGTCAAAGCTCTTTTGGTAGGTTTCCTGTTTTGACCTACAGAAGGGCAACGGTTTGTGTGTGTGTGTGAATGTATGTGTGTTTGGGGAGGAGGTGTTTGGGCTCTACCCGGCGTCGGAGTGTGTTCTTGGAAGGCTCCCCCCCAAAGCCACCTGTGATGTAACGACTACGCCTCATTTCACTAATGAGCGACACAAGTAATGACTAAAAATTGCATCTGTGGAATGGCTCACATTCAGTCATGGAGCACTGAAGAAGTTGCTCTCTCCATCATCGTCCCCTCTCCTTGGTATTTGTTAAATGTCGATCCATTAGCCTTGTCTATGTAAAATTCCACTCAGATCTCCAGTATGTGAGAAACCATAGAAACAGACTGGCCTTTGTTTCTTGTGCTCGGGAAAGTGTCCTGTGAGCTGAACTGAGTAATACTGCTGTGGCAGATGACTGGCCCACTCACACATTCAGTGTCGAAGGAAAAAAAAAAAGAAATGGGTGAAAATTACATTAATAAAAGGTGTGACATTTTGAAGGGCTGAAGATGATTCTCCATCAACTCCGCTTTCTGATAAACTCGCTCTTCAGAAAAAGACTCTTTTGAATCAGTCAAAAATCATGAATTGTGATGCTTTGGAAAGAAAGTTTGTGAAACCCACTTTTTGTTGGTCTGGTGTCTGTCTTGCACTCTTAGTTCTGACACTGCTTAAAAGGTGCTAAATGCAAGATTGGGAGCATTTCTATTGCCTCCGCACGGCTCTCACCATGGTGACGGCTGAGCTGGCGGCTCACAGCTAATGGTGCTAACAGCGTTAACAAAGCAAAATATCAGTACTGACAGGGCTAACAGTGTTTACCTGAGGGGAAACTGGAGGGTGGGTGGGTGCTACGCTTCTGCGACGTGCGCAGAGCGGTGGCCATGAGCTAGCCAGTGGGGCCCACTCACATGCACAAACATGCACTAAAAAGGCACGCACAGCCGGCCCGGCGATGTCAACAAAGCACGGAAAAACTCAGATTACAGCACACACAGAGGGTTCTCTACTCAGGTAGACATTACTCCTCTACATCTTTACATAGCAAATAGCCGTTTGCTGCTATAATTAATGCTCTGGGTATCGTATAGAGAATCTTTAAAGGAATAGTTTGACATTTTGGGTAAAACGCCTATTGGCTTTCTTGCCAACATTTAGTTGAATAGACTGAAACCGCTCTCATGTCTCTACAGTAAACACATATGTAGCTGGAGTCAGCAACCAGTTAGCTTAGCTTGGCATTAGCGTAGCAAGACTGGAAATGGAGAAACAGCTAGCTTGGCTCTGTCCAAAGCTGACAAAGTCAGCCAACCAGCACCTCTAAAGCTCACTAACCAACATGCAATATCTTGCTTGTTTAATCTGTACAAAAAGAAAAGGATTATTTCTTGAACAGTCCAGTAACTGGTCCCAGCCAAGAAATAGTTCGGCACATAACCCCCCAAAAAGTGAGCTTTACAGATGCTGGTAGGCAGGTTTTTATCACTTTTTGACAGCTTCCTGCTAGGCTGCTACATACAGTATTTACTGTACAGACATGACAGTAGTATCAATCTCCTCGTCAAATTTAATAAGCACATTTCCCAAAATGTTGAACTATTCATATATGTGTCTACATGTCACAAAGTTAGACAAGTCGACAGTTAGTTTCAGGGAAATAGACATTAGCCTCACTAGAGTGGCCAGACAGCACCAAGCCTAGTTGGAGCAGTCTGCTCGTAGCCTAGTTAAGGGCTACCCTACTTTCAGCTCCAATAGCCCAGTTACAGAAACACCCAGAAGAGTCAGTCTCTCCATGAGTACATAGTCCAAATAAGTAATGGCAACTCTGAGCTAACGCCGGAGCTCCCCTCGCCCTAAAATAAAGAGGGAAGAGTGGGTAGAGTTGTCACAGGGAGCCAGAAATGGGATGGGATATATTACATGAATATTTCAGGCATCTATCTGACAAGCTTGTCCTCAGCGACTTACAGGATCTTTTCTCAAGGACACCTTGGCAGGACACATGGCTGTTAATGAGCACTGACTGCAGTCGTAGGGATGAAACCTGTGAGTGAGAAGTTATGGGATGCCACTGCATAATAGCCTGGCCTCATATATTTCTCCACAATCTAAAAACCGTATCATAGCGCGGCTTAAAAAGTACTTTCACGAGGCCTTGCTGTGAGACTCACTGGCAAGCTTAGTGACTTAACTATACTTAACACTATTATTTTGCCATTATATGTGAGAGATATTCTGCCGAATGTGTTATAGTATTTGCAGCTCTCCTTTAATAACAGCACGTCTGGCTGTTTTCAAGGTCTGGTTGGCAAACATAAGCCAAGACCGTTGATGTGCTCCAGGCTGGAACGAAACATGGGTTCTTTCCAGTTTACTTCCCAATGTCAAACAAGTGCCTCTCGACTGTCAAATGCAGGGGAGCAGTGACTAAATACATTCCCCAGAGCAGTAGCATCGAGGAACTCCTTGCTATAAAAGGGGAAAAAAAAGGACACTGGTGTGAGGGCTGCAAGACATCATTATCTAGAACTTGATGTTAGATGTGCTGCGAGCTGGAACAGTGCCAGTTTTAGTAGATGCTAATTGCTATCATTATGGATAGACTGTTGGCTCAAGGTATAAACTGTGGAGCGCTGATGTGAAATGGAAACGATCAACTGATAGGAACACCGAGCAAGATAAATAAACGTGACGGCTTGTTTTAGAAGTGTTCTTAATCATCGCATACGCTCCCTTCCTTTCGTACGTCTTATCACCCTCCTCCTGTTGAATCACTGCTCTGCGTCATTTCAATCCTCCATTTCCTTCCGCTTGTTTTCCGTCTCATCATCCCATCTTTCCTCCATCTCCCCGAGATGTTGTCCCTTCTCCCCTCCGTTTATGTAGGTCACAGCCCAGAGCGGTGATAAAGAAGCTACAGGGAGGTGGAGGTTTCTGGCAGGGCGGCGGCAGTGGTGGTGGTGGCGGTGGTGGTGGCGGCGGCGGCGATGCCAGTGGTGTTAGTGGTGGAAGGGGAGAGCATCGGGAGCGTCGGTTCCGGAGCCATGTGGCATTGTACCTGCTCATCCATAATGGATGACGGCCAGCAATAATGGATGAGGCTGGTGAGTAACCTGAGGATGCGCTGGGACATGGAGACTTGCTCCGGCCTTAGCCTCCTTTTCCTCCTCCTCCTCCTTCTCCTGTTGTCGGCCAACGAACCTCTCTCAGAAAACACGGAACATGATGCTCACCCGGACACGGACGCATTGAAAACAAACATGGTGGCACACAGATGAATCCATATTAGCACATCAACAAACACGCTGACCAACCAGGGATACATTTATGAGGTAAAGACAGGGGAGGCCCATGTTCTATGTTCTTCTAATTGGACTAAATCTTTAATCCAAAATTAAGTGCTATCTTTACTAATTCACAATCTGATGTTTATATATTTATTACTTGTGCACTAAAATAAAAATTGGGCAATATCAATTTTAAAGTGGCTATAATCAATATTTTATAATAATGTATCAAATGACAATTATCACCTAAATGCACAGCTTCTGTCAGCTTTATAGTGAGTTTCAGTTCATTGTTTAGTTGTCCAGCCTGCTACTGTTTTGATTCAGTCTGTCCGCACTCATGCCATCGTTTTCGGGCACAACATGTAGCTGTTTTCAGCGAAGAAGCTCTAAAAACCCACCGTACACTAACTGCTCAGCACCAAACGGCAGATGGACACAGTTAGCAACTAGCTGGTGAACCTAGCAGAGCATTTAGCAGCTAAAGAGCCAGATATTGCTGGTAGAGACCAAAAACAGAGCTAAAAGAGTCAAAATACTTTCACAAGATGGCCAGAAACACGACTCCAAATGAAAGCAAATGTTGCTCCTGTAATAAACCCGTCATTTCATTCGGCCTGAATGTAATGCTGGGACGGAATACCTGCCTGTCTATCTACCTGTCTGTATGCCTGCGCGCACTCTGCCTGTACAGTCATTGCGTGTCACTGGAGTCTTCCACAATCTGCTATCTTAATAGCTGTGAGTGCTAAAAATAGCTATGCTTGCTGTTCACGTTCATTATGATTATGATATGGTTTATGTTCATAATGATAATTGTGGGGGAGTGACTGTCAGTGTTGCCAACTTGGCGACTTTCTCTCTAGACTTAGGGACTTTTGGAGCTAGTGCTGCTAACTACTTTCATTGGAAAAGAGTTGGCAACACTGGGCTTGTTTTTATGGCTGGATCATGTTTAAAAATCTAGTGTATTACTCTTGCTAGGTTCTCAAGATTGCCCACCCTGTCTTTAAGCTTAAACTTTTTAACAGAAAGTCTGCATAGCTGTGGTCATTTACAGCATCATGAACATTGTGGTTTCCAGTATTTTTGGAGCTTTACCCGTACTAGGGATTAAAAGCAAGAATAAAGTAAGTACTGCTTCATTTTTGACTGTTATTTTTCCAATCTGTCTTTTGTGGGTCTCCAGACTTGGAAGTGCAGGACTAAATCTTTAAAGGCAGCCTTCAATTTAGCCAATTTACTGTTATATTTGGGTGGGATGAATCAGCCCGTGATCCAACGGCTAAGTATGAACTGTACGTGATGAGATCTTTGAGTCAGCTGGCCCCCACAAAGGGAGCACTGTACCCAAACAGCTGCCACAGCCCACACCAGCCCCACTGCAGTCATTGGAAATTCAACACCGCAGGGCCCGTCCCACCTTACAGTAGCAATCAATGACCAGCACTTTTGACAGGCGACACTGCTGTCTGCTGAGTAGAGGGTGACAGATGGGAAACAGGGATGGCTCTGTGTGTCTGTGAGTGTGTGTGGGAGGGATGGTGGGTGGATTGGGGGGGAGGGGGACTAGTGAACTGGTGAGGCTCATCCTCAGTCACACTGACAATGGTATGCTTAGTCACACACCTGATGGACTGTGAGAAAGAGTGTGTATCAGAGGGTGCTTTCAGAGGGTGACTGACTCATGGCTGCACCGAGGGTGGGATCCCGAAAAGACAGATTGTGCTGCCCTCTGCACTCTTCCTCATCCTCCTCCTCAGCCTCGTCGCATTCCCCCCCGACTCCAGCAATGATGCGCTCCATTTATTTAATTAGAGCCCCCTCACTTCTAAGTGGCTGCCGATTGATTTCTGCAGGTACACAAAACTGGAGGTAATGTCATCGGTGAGTGGGGCCAAGAGCGGATGAACCTTTAGGTGTGAAAGTAAAAAAGGATTTCCAACATACTTTGTGTGATTACATAGCAAAGCTGTCGGCAGTGGGTGTGTAGGCACAAATCTGCCAGAAAATCGATCATGCGCTGGCAGCGTAATACCATGTGAGCATATGAATCGTGAGTCAGCCTGAGAGAAATAGGTGTTGGTACAGAGTGAGTGTGACTATCAGGGAAAAATGAGAGGGAGATGGGGGAGAACAAGCGGATGCATTCACGGCTCGGTGGATAAAAAGCAAACGGTAACAATGGGACAGTCATTCACAAAAAAGCCTGTGATGTTCAGCAGAGGAAGCTGTGGAGGAGGACGGTGACATCTTAGGCTTGTAAACGACAAACTAAAGGATTCACGACCACAAAAAGCAAATGTATGACTGATGTTCCATTTGTGTGATCTTGTATACGAGAATTTCGCAACTGGACCTGGGTGACATACTGTACACTCAGCCCAGGGTTCGCATGTAACCGAGGCCTCAATGTGCTCAAAGTCAAATACATTGTGCTACACTGTTTGCCCAAACTTGACAATAGATTGCTGATTGGTTCATCAGCAAATACAATTGATGTCAGCCATGCAGGCACTTGAGCTGTACGCATATATTATAATGGTGCACTTGAATACAGCTACTGTTGATTCTAATTAAGGGGTTGAAATCTTGACAAAAATGCGGGGAAGTATTAATGTCCAACACAGCCAGAGAAATGTCTGATTTCGAACTTAAACAGTTCTTTTCTATAGAATTGCAATCAAAACCAAAGTTTATAGGAATCCTCAGATTGATAAACCTGTGTGACTATTATTAAGACATGCGTTCCTTGCTTTCCATGCTTCGAACATGCATGATTGCTTAAAGGCCATATGTGGTTCTCTGCATATACGTGATGCTCTTAAAGTAAAGGAAAGGTCAACAAACGCTATAAATATGAAACAGCACTATACTTAGAATCCAGCAGTATATAAAGCCTTCTCCATGTTTGTGATTTCCACATAATACATCAACTATGTCGTCTTCCCTGCAACAAAAAAAAAAAAAAAAGCCTGGTTCAATTTCTGCTGCGGCGCTGATAATGCAAAGCCATGGAATCACACTTCCATTCGACACCCTCAAGATTGCACATGCAGCGTCATGTCTGGGAAATGATTTCTGTAAATCCATTTTTTCGTCGAGTCTTGAGTGACACATTGCGTGGCTGCACCACAACGGACCTCTTGTGACGCACTTCATTAGTGCTCTTTAACTGAGTCACACGTTCACGACGTCGCATAGTGCAGGAATGCAGACGCCCAAATGCGTTAAATAAATACACCATCTATTGAAGTGATTTGTCATTTTGAAAGCTTATTTGAATTTTCGCTGTTGGGGCATCATTGGCTGGCCTTGACGCAGACATCTTTAGTTGACCAGCGAACATCAGTGAATTACTCATTTTTAATTTCTGTAAAGTGTGCGTTACGTCCCAGATTAATATATGCACACATTTCAATTAGCATTTAATCCATGGAGTAATTTAGTGGTAGCTACCCATATGAATGGTTATACTCATTTTAATCTCTATAAACAGAGTCTGCATTCATATTCAGAATATGTAGGCAACAAGACAAGATTTTGGTATTGGAAAGTCAGTTTCGGATGGTTTCATTATCTATTAATCTGCAGATTATTTTCTTGATTAATCCATTGTATTGTCTATAAAAAACAGCGGTTGCAAAAAGAGCAGCAGATCCTCACATTTAAGGGTCGGAAACCAGAAAATGTTTGTCATTTTTACTTGAAAAATAACCGAATATCTCTTTGTGAACATTCCGCTGTATTTGAGTGTGTTTTGACAGCGGATAGCTGCATACTTTACAACTACTACTACTAATACTGCTACTATTGTTTCTTTTGCCAGTGTGGATCTGTAATGTGTGTGCAGTATGAGAACCATCAACATGTTTGAAAATGCCCATTAACTGTTCTGAATGAACGTATTCAAGACAAACTAATCTATAGGTGGTAAAGCCTTGATTTGGTCCCGAACAGATGAAATATTTTGGTAGGTGAGATATTTGACACCTTCAGTCTGATTAAACAGGGAGATGAAAAATCATCCCATCAATCGGATTGGACGTGACACCGTCAAGGTCCCTCTGATTGGATGTTTAACTACTGACAGTGATTGATGAGTCATCACGGGGCAGAATAACCCGCCGGTGGGGCTACGGCGTCACCCTTTGGGTCGATTCCTCCTCAGATGAAACACCGGCTGAATGATGGGTAGACATGGACGGGACATCAGGGGTGGGAATTTTTTTTTTGTTTAAATCAACATTTTTATTTAAATGTATTCATGGGAAATGACAGCGGCTCTCGTGTTGGAAATGAGCTATTCAGCCACTGCAGATCCCCACTCAGTTGAACACATGTGCACACTGCTGCCCACCCATACAGGTCATTTCAGTAGTAAGAGACGGTTTTACATCCCTGAGCCTAACCTCCCCCTACACATGGATTTGACACAATGGAATACAATATAAATACTATAGTATACGAGTATGAGTTTATGATTGCTAAATGATGGTATCAGCATGAAATCATCTATTACAATCTGCTGGACGCTGATAAGCACTGTCGCAGCAAATCGTTGTTATTTGAAGAATATAAGTGGCTTGTCTGTGTGTGCTGACTTGCTGCAAAGATTATGATTAGCAGAACAACAATTAATTCATTATTCTGCGAAATACTTGATCCGTTCTTTGCAATCTTTCACGTTCGCCGACACAGACTGAAAGTTTCGACAAATGAGCGAAACAGATTGCCTGTGAATTCTAGCTCACAAGTTTTCTGTCTTCAAAAAGAGGACCAAAAAAAAAAACCAAGGCAGCGTTTTGGTGTCGAACACCCCCATGCATGAAACACTGCAGCTTCTGACTGATCTGGTCCCTTTAGACACGTCATGAGAAACGGTTTTATTGTTAACAAATCCTCCGGTTAATTTTCAATATCAAATGTCCCAGTGATGTGCTGTGGCTGCATCTGGTAATCCACAGTGATGTGATTGGTGAATATCTCAATATAGTGACCTATTTTCTAGTAAGTTAACACGGCTGGCATGCCAGCATGGCTTAACTGATCGTACAGGACGAACCCGTAACCAGATGAGTCTCCTGTGTTGCAATAATGTAATATGTGCTGCTGTTTTGATGATGCACACGAACAGAGCAAATGTGTGTATGATCGCTACTCCTGTGTATGTGTGCATTTGTCTCTGTGTGTTTGTTTCCGTGTGCTGACGTGTAAGGCAAACACAGCTTCAAGGAGGAGAGAGAGAGTAGCATGTCCTTTTATTGTATGGAGCGTCACCGTGGCAACACAACAGGAAGCAGTGCGCCTGTAGAGAGGATGTGACCCCTGTGATAGAATCAAAGGTAGCTCACAACTTCACAACTCTCTTCTAGTCTGGCTGACACACATCTACAAAGATCTGAATTAAACCCACATTGAGGGACACACGTTTTTTTTATATCTGAATAATGCAGTTGTTTTTTTTGACAGACGCAGGACAACCCTGGAAAGCAACAGGAGTGCTGCTGTGTCCTCACTGGGACACGAACGTAACAGGATAGGGGGGGGTTGTGCCTACCCTTGAGCACAAAACACTTTATAAATAACTAAGAGACACATGCCCACGGCTCATTAACATTATCATTCCAACACACAAGTATGTGTACACACATGCTGGTACGCACACACACACAGAGGACGTTCAAGATATTAATAACTGTCAACATGTGTAATAAGAGGGAGCAGCTACAGAAAGCAAAACTCAGTGTGTGTGTTTGTACAGCATGCACCGCCACAAGTTCCACACTAACAAGAAAGTCATTAAAGTAAAGCTGTGATGCCAACTATAATTTACCTGATGGCGACCTTCTTAGATGTTAAATATGTATAAAAATGTATAGACTTTGGCGAGGAAGTGTAAAGATTTATAATGTTGAAGACACACGTGCCAAATGGAGATCACTTCATTATTGATTCATGTCATTATGAAAAAAAAGCAAAGTGAAAAGAGGTCCCAGTATGTTCTCATATATGGACAGTACCATTCGTTAAAACCAGAGCAACACCAACATACAACGAGCGAGCCAACTCTGGTGAATGGAGCGCGAAAAATTGTCCAGATATACTACGAGCGATGTCACTCTCTATTACATAGAGAGAGTGATATTGATTTACTGTCAGCGTTGATTTTTATCAATGAAAATAGGTTGGAGGTGGATGTGGAGAAACTTTGGAACTCTGCGCAAAACTTTGCTAAATAGAGCCATAAGCGACACACGACTGCTTATGGTACGTGTCCACAAGATCCATCCTTTCCGCGCTTCCCATTCATTGTCTATGTAAGCAGTCGTGCAATGCATTCTGGTAGAGTATAGCGTTGCGTTTCCAGAGACGGACCGTCACGTTTGCCACTCCTCATTTGCATAAAGTTGAGTTCTAGGCTACTTTACGCAAATCAGGGACATCCGGCAAGACTTGCCGCCTCTGGAAACTCAACAAAAAACTTCTAAACTAACCATTTTTGATCCAAAATTAGACAGATTCAGCAACTGCGTGGCTTATTTCTCGGCTTAAAATGTTTTCAGAAACACATTTCGGTGAACTATTTTCATAATATAAGAGAAAAAAAGTTGTCAAATGAGTCGCCGTGTTGGTTCCGGTTTGAAAGCTGGGAGCAAGCAGCCCACGAAGGAAAGCGTTCGTCCAATCAGCTGCCTAGTATCTACTGGCAGTCCATCAAGTGTCCAATGCTGGGAAGCGAGGCGATCCCTCGCATCCAAAAAACACCTGTGGACACGTACCATTGGCCTGTTCTCTGACGCACGGAGCAGGTTAGGACATCCTCATTCGCATCGCATCCAGTTAGGAAGATGTGTAAGAGTCTACAGCCGTGCTAGCGGCTCCGTGAGGCTGTACTTTTAGCTAAATACCAACAATCAGCACGTTAACATGTTCACAATGACCATGTTAACACCAACATTGCCATCCATAGAGCCAATGCTGCTAATGTGGCAAATAAAAACATCTATTAGTCCATGACGCTAAATCAGCTGATACTCAATATTAAACTACATGGACCTGATTGAGACTTTCCTCCTTATAACTCAGAGATGCAAATGGAGAGCATCGTCATGATGCGTGTTCTCATATACAGTATGAACGTAATTCACGGTTCATTAAAAAGAATCAGCACAAGGTATAGAAGCCATTTTCTGAACAATAACCATCCCACTTGGCTGCGGTGTAAAAGGAACGGAGCATTTTTCACACTTTGTACAACAATGAGGCCAAGGCCACTATAACTGGAGGGAGGGAAAGAGGACGAGAGAGAGAGAGAATGAGTGGTGAGTGAGAAAGAGAAGTGTCTCGGTTGGTGTAACTCAGCCACTGTGACTGAAAGAATGTCGATTAGGAGGAAAAAGGGATGTAGGAATGTGAAATTGCAGGGATGAGGGCTGGAAAGGGGATCGTTTTGTAGCGGTATAATCAGAAATGAATGCCCCTGCGAGCAGCAAATAAACACCGGTTTTGGTTTACATTCTGAATTGAGTGAATCGAATGTGAATTGACCACAACAAGCGGCGATGTGTGTCACCCCTGTGGTGAAATGAGAGCTGGCAAGGACAGGGTGCAGCTGGGGGATGGGCGGCGGTGGGTGAGGGAGAGACCAACGGGCAGACAGTGTGGAGGCTGAGGTGCAACATGGGTAATAATGCGGATGATAGAGTATAGACAAGTTTATTCCACTTCAGCCGACGTCTTTTCACAGGTTGACAGACTGACAACGGACGTCTTTGGATGTGTTTCTTTCACATCCAGAGATGTGAAAGAAACAATTGCCTTTTCTTTTTTTTTCACCTGAGTGTGTAGGATGATGCCCGTCGGTATATTTTACTCATCGACCAAACACATCATTTAGACATTTTCTTACAGCAGGAATCTGGAATACAACACAATGGTGTTACGTAGATATAAATCAAGAGTGCAATGATGCAAAAATCTCCAAATCTGCTGATTTTTTTCTTGATTAACGGATTTAAAAAATAGCGAGCGGCCAAGCTAACATATTCAAATTGCCAAAAACCAAAACAAATTCAGTTCATTCTCAAAGTACATCAAAATAAACAGCAAATATTCACATTTCCGAAGCTATAACTAGTGCATTTTTTTTAGCATTTTTGCTTAAAAAATGCCTTTAACAATTAATCAATAATCTAAATTGTTGCAGACACATTTTCCATCAGTCACCTGATTGATTAACCTGTGACTTGTTTCATCTCTATCTCAAACAGAACACTCGATGGAGGACATTATTTTCAAAGTTTCATGTTTTTAAACAGCGTGCCAGGAGTGGTGGGGAATTAATAATCAGCTATGAAAAGAATGCAAACTTAATATATAAGTTGTTTGTCTTTGAATGCACTTTACATACAAATGCGGTGCAGAATATTAAACATTTTATTCCACAAAATGTTTTTTTTCCAGTACTCTTAATATATAATGCGGTATACTACATATGACCAATGATAGTGTTGGGCAGTAGCGTTTTCTGAAGCAAATAGCTTTTCAGTAGCTTAGCTCCTTTATTGATCAAGCAGTGAGGTAGCATCCACACAAGCTACATTTTTCTCAAGCAGTTCTGAAGCTCAAGCGCAGCAGAGCTTCCTGCTGCGGTCTGTAATAAATAAAACTGTCAAGGATCACCGTACAAGGGCGTGCGTGTGTGGCCAACAGAAGCACTTCCGTACAACAGTGGCATCACGTACCACCCCTTGGGCGAATGCCTATGACGTCTCTGCTGCAGAGAATACAGACATGCGAGCTTGTGTTTACTTCATAGAAAGGTGGCAGAGGGTGATGACGAGGAAGAGGAAGGACGTACGCTGGTTACACGTATATGAGTACGCTACAGACAGTGTAGTACACTGTACATTAGTGCAAGGCAGGTGGATATTGCTATGGTTGTACGGTGCGTGATTATCCATGGATGTTAGAATGTGCATTGATAGTTGAATATTCAATAATTTATATTAGGCCTATTTATATTATATCATATATTTTTATATTAATAGCATTGACTTGGAATGAAATTGGTTCAATGAAAAAAAACACAACTTTGATGTAGTTAAACTACGTTTGCCATGTTGTAGCTTAACTCACTACACACATACTCCCAAGTAGCTTGCCCAACACTGACCTTGGTGTTCACCTGGTGTCCTCACTACATGCTAGCACTATATTATAATAACATATGTATATGTATAGAATAATAATTTTGAAAGGCAGTATTTTAGTATTCAAGCAAAGTGTACAAATCTCAACTATACTGTATTATTTGGGCCTCCATGAGAGGATTTGCTTGAATGATTGAAGATATTTCTATATTTCACTGTCTGTGTGAGTGCATATAAAGACTTTTCAGGGGAACTGAAGGCTGGAGATATGAAGAACCACTAGATTGGTGAGATTCATCTACATCCTGTGCAGTTGCAGGAGCATGCTGCTGATACTGCAGCAAGAATTCAGGCTGCAGCCCACCGTCACACAAATTTTCAGACTTTTTTCCATCCATAAAGAATGCAGATTACCGGCCAGCATGACTATAGTGTGTGTTTGAGTGTGTGTACAGTAGGTCTTGTAGGGGTCTGTCCTGAACTGACCCGGGTCCAGTGATAACATCATTTCGCTGCAGAGCTACTACCTCCACCGGCCAGCCTGCCGTTTCCAAGGCAATGAACGGGCCGCTCACTTTCCACCTTAAATGCATTACAAGGTGTGTGTGTGTGTGTGTGTGTGTGTGTGTGTGTCTTAGCCATTGCACATTTACATACAGAACATGTGAGTGGTATAGTATCTGTCTGCCTATCTATCTGTCTTTGTATGTATGAGCACATGTCTGTTCAGGTCAAACAAACCGTCATGGTCAACAAGTCAGGGCTAATACATATTTGTGTGTGTGACCGTCTAATGGAGGGCTAAAAGGAAATCTGTATCAACGGAAGCCAATAGATTCACAGTGCCCCGGGGCAGGAGAGA
>CAKAOH010039356.1:12168-55592 GCA_916701665.1 Sebastiscus tertius | reverse complement strand
TATGTATGCTACGTATTGTTACATGCATAGTGTCCTTTCAAAATAAACTTCTGTTTTCTCGGGAAGTTAGGTTTATGCTACGTTAACTTCACTGAGTAGCGTCTCACGTGACTCATGCTATCGACAAGTCACGTGACTAAAGACTGAATAAAATGAGTCAACGTTAGTAGAGCAGCGTTACTGTTTTGGGGCTCTGATCCCCACTTTTGCAAAAGTCAAAACTAAGTCAAAAAAGCCCTTGTTGACCCCGAAACAAACCTGAATAACATCGTCCAAATGGTATATGATCCCATAGTACATTAATTTACTCAACTCCCACATTCACATTGAGCCAACTTTGATGTAATGAGCAGGAATATAACGGCAGTGCCAGGTGGAAAAGTAAACTGCTCCTCTGGTTCAGCTGGAAACAAATGAAACGCTGATGTTTACATCCCGTTTCTGTCTCCATCCTCTGCTTCTATTGGCTGATGAGTTGTCATCCCGGCTGTTTTGAAGTAGCACAGCTGACCGGTGCCAGAGGGAAGATAGACACGGCAAAGTTTTATGATTCAGCCGTGGCCAACTTCACCCAATGCTTGCCTGAGGGTGGCTTAATCCAGATGCTAAAACCGCTGGACCAGCGCTTTTGGCGGGGACACAGAGGGGCCTTGATTCTGTATGGGGGGAGGAAGCCTCGCCAAATGACTACGTGTGCCCACCTGTGAGGCTGTAGAACGGTTCATGTGTTGGCAAGGTGCCTCGACGGGCAGAATGATGGAAATACTCTGTATAGCAGTGCACGCTTACTGTATCTCCCAACATCAGCTGAATGTGAACAGAGTTTCTCCACTGTCAGAGACACCGTCAGCAACAACAGGTTGGGACAGGATGGTAATTTGTGCAGAAACTTTAACATGCCAAAGGTGCTTGATATCATTTACTATGTTATGAATAGGCCTGGTAAAAATATAGCAAACTTTAACTGTTCAAATTTCTGCAATGTCTAAATAAAGTCCTTGATTTATCCTTCATTCTAAATAACTAGGTTCAGGAGCAAAGACCATGTCTAACACATTTGACTCAGTTTTCACATCCCTCCTCCCAAAACCCCCTTTCTCTTTTCTCCCTGTCTCTCGTTTAAATACAGGAACCACTGGGCGCTCTGCAAAAAATCTGGACTCCACCGGTCCAACATCGCTCTCCTCCATCCATCTGCCCACGACCCTGATTCCTCCCCCATGCCTTCATCCTTCCCATCCTTTCATCCCTCATCCTCCTTCCAGACCCTAATCCATCCCTCCTTGATCATCATGGCACCCCATGGTGTGATGTGTTGGCTACTTGGATCTAGTGGCTGATGTATGCTTATTCTATTTTACCTCCCACGGCACCGGGGCCCCCCTGGTTGTCAGGGTATTTTGCACACTGATGCTACAATGTATATATGGTCCAGCCTGTTCTCACTCCCAACTCGTTACAAACCACTGTTTGGTCAGCGCCTCTCGGCATCCGAGACCAACGCACGGAGGCACCCTTCAGCAAAAGTATCGGGCTTTCAGTTAACTTCAGTGTTAACCCATCCACGGCGTTCTTCAACAGCTGGAGCAAGTGACGTAGTATCAATAGCATGTGTGTCTTTTGTGGGCTATTGGGTGGGTGGGTGGGGTGGTGGACGGGTCAAACAAACACAAGACTTTCAACCGGGAGGCCGCTGTTCGTGTAAAACTAAAAGTAACGTTGACTTATTTAGTCACATCAGTCGCGTGACGCATCGGTATCGTCAGCCCCGTGAGTCACCAGTCAGTGAAGTTAACGTCAACCTCGACCGTTTCCTACCCCTGCCTAAGTGGTCGTGTTTCCTTAACCTAAATTCCTGTGAAAACGTAAAATTGCATCCCTGGTTCGTCTAAAAGAAACGTAAGAGGGGTTCTGCGTGCGTCGGTCCCCGATGCTGAGGGTCACTGACCGAGCGGTGGTATTTGATGAGTTGGGAGTGAGAATGTGTCGGGTCTTCCTAGTTATGTAACTGTGCTGTAAGCCTGTAAATAAAGAGAGTAGGGAAACAAGCCTCGAGGTCAAAGGGTTAACTTCTGCAGTGGGTGTCCAAACCACCTAGCCATTAGGAGGGATAATATAGCCCAGGTACTCGCTGAGCTCCGCAGCAGCTAGCTGCGCTAACAACCTCACAATAAGTGCTAGGTGTGTAATGGCCGGCCTTCCACCCCGTGATTGTGTTAAATGGACTACGATGCATTTCTCCAAATGTGTACTCTGTCGTGCTCCGCCAAACAAGCTGCTAGTTTTATCCACATGCTCCCACTACCATACCCACATGGACACAGGTGTGCACACGCACACACACACACACACACACACACACACACACTGTTCAACTTCGTAATCACAAGTGTAGACAATCAACATAAAAAGGAGATTATGTTGAGCGCTGAGAGTGGGTGGGAGTCACACTCTCATGCAGATGGCATCATTTTCTGTCCATTGCAGCAGTTGCTTTGAAATGGCTAACAGAGAGGAGGAGAGGGTTGGGGGGGTTGTAGGCTGAGACAGTCTGTGTTCAAAGGGAGCCGGCGTCGGCTGCGTGCCCCCCGGGCCAGCAGCACATCTCATGACAGGATAATGAGAGTTTAACATCAAGGCTGTTATTAATTTACTATTAACATCACAAGTGTGTGTTGCTACTATCACTACTACGTCTGTGCAGACTGATTTAAAGGGATGTATGATGAATATGTTTCAGTTCAAGAGAATGTATAGAATAATTAGACTATATGAAGTGTTAGTTGATCTGTCTCATTAGCTGTTTTAATTAGTGTGACATGTTTGATTCTTCTTCTCATGTTACTGTATTCGTTCTTAAAGGGACTGTTTGTAAGTTCTAACACGTATGAATCATTGCAGGTCGGTGTCCCATGCGCGCTCGCGTGTGGCTACGCTGTTCAGACTCAGACTCCAACACAAACTACACAGAAGCACCAAAACCGCAAAGTTCTATCTAGTGAAGCCCGTCTGTTAAACAGTGTTGGCCGCGGTCGGAGGACGCGGGAGAGACCGTAGCTTTGGTCTCCAGGGTCGGAGTCTCTGCTCCTCTGCCTGCTTGCCTTCACTCAGACACCGTGCTCGTTCTCACTTACTCTTTTGCTCCACCTCTCACATGCATGTGCACACTCCTCACTGCAGAAGAGTTAGTTTAGCTCTGAGAATATCTAGTGAATGTTCAGTGGACGTTTGTGCAGAAATAACTGCTGCAGCTCCTCCAGACCAACAGAGGTTTCCCGTGTCTTCTCCGACCAAAACTCCAGCGTCTCCCCCGTTCCCTCTGGCCACGCTCGGGAAGCTGAAGCAGGAAAAGCCAACACTAGGATCAGCATTGATTCATGGAGAGACCTTCGTCTGGTCAGCTAACATTACTGCCAAGCAGCTGAAATATAGAGTGATATTGTGACTTTAGCTGACGTGTGTCGCCTCACTGTGTTGATCGATGATTGTTCATGTCTATGTAGAGCGAGCACAAGCGGAGCAACAGAACGCTGACTTTCGTTGACTTAACGGCCACAAGTGTCGCTGTTAACAAGCAATTTTTGATTCTTACATAGAGCCTCTTTAAATAGCTGTAATTGACAGACCAGCTATTTCTAATGTTTGTTTCGGTTTTGAGTAAGGGGCAGGCAAAGTCAACATTTTTCTTCTCCTCGCTCCTGTTTGGTCATTGCATGTGTTGATTGTGAATCTCTTTTTTTTTTCTTCCTACGTGCACTACCATGAGCTTAACAAATAAAAATGAAAGGAGAGTGTGTTTGGACTTCAAGGTCTTAAGAGGTATTCGATAACAGTTCGTTCAAGGGTGCAAATGCATGTTTGTACACATGGATGAGTGAGGATAAAAGCACGGATCTGAACATTTTTGACCGTGGAGAGCACAGTTTGGACTTCCATTTGGTCTCCTTCCCCTCTCCGGCGCAGCAGAGAGCAGGGGTCGGCTTTTATGGATCTGAGATAATTGAAAACGATAAATATGGCCTTTCAAAGCAAAAGGAAATAAACTCAGCCCTTCACTAGATTTAATGTTCAGCCAAGCGGCAACATTGGCACAGAGTCAATGGAAGGGGATTGGAAAAAACACACTTCTGTGCTCTGGGGTGTGTGTGTGTGAGTGTGCACGCTCACACACACACACGCATAAATGTACACAGACTCACAGAATGGATAACAGCCCCTCTAAGGGTCATGTCTGTCTTTAGGAAGACATTCACCACATCCTTGTTAAACAAGGCAGCTGGAGATTACACAGGACTCCACACCACGCTGAGGAGGAGCAAAACATCCCCCTCCCTCCTTCTGTAATGTGTCTACATACAGTATGTATACTGTATAAACACACACCCTAGGGCTGTCAAAGTTAACATGATAATAACGTGTTAACGTAAATTTGTTTTAACGGCACTAATTTCTTAACGCAATAACGCAACTTTACATTTTTAGGTTGTAGCGGCTCAGCTTTTAAAGCTAGAGTGAAGATACTGGTATCATATGAAACTAGAAAAAACCCGATGAATCCATCGGTACAAACCATGTCATACTAGCTGGTCATGAAGGAGGTTAAATAACACTACAAACTTACGCTAAATTTTGGCGAGGAAAAACTGTCATGGCCATTTTCAAAGAGGTCCTTTGACCTCTGACCTCCAGATGTGTGAATGAAAATGGGTTCTCTGGGTACCCATGAGTATATTGTTTTATGTTAAATGCAGTACCTGTGAGGGTTTCTGGACAATATCTGTCATTGTTTTGTGTTGTTAATTGATTTCCAATAATAAATATATACATACATTTGCATTAAGCAGCATATTTGTCCACTCCCATGTTGATAAGAGGATTAAATACTTGAGAAATCTCCCTTTGAGGTACATTTTGAACAGATATAAATATTTTAATCAATTGACTAGTTTAGTGGGATTCGCTTAAGTGAGAGAAATGGTGTCAAAAGAAATTAAAATAATTTCTGCGTATAAAACAAAATTATATTAAAAGTTTATAATACTTTTGTATATTTTTTTAGGCAAACAATTAGAGTGTCACTTCCGTTCAACCGCATCTGTTTCTCTGTACGCTAAATAGTTAAATAGTGGATGAGACAGCCAGTGAGGATCCCACCAGAGAGCCTCCCTTCAGGATACCAGACATGAACGAAAGGGAGAAAACCTCAGGCAGACCCAGACGTCTGGGTGAGCTGGAGGGGACTGCTGTACATCTCCCAGCTGGTTCTGGGAGCACCTTCCTTGGTCCTGCATCTGGAGGAAGCAGCAGGGGAACGGACATCTGGGATGTTCTGCTTACCCAGCTGTGACTGCGGACCCAAACCTGCAAACGGAGAGACAGATGGAGGGATGACGAACAAAGAAGTGAGAGCTTGTTTGAAGGTTTAAGAGCAAATCCTTGTTGAAATCTGAAACCTGGAAGCTAATTTAAATTATTTTGGCTTCTAAAGGCGAGCTGATTCCCGCAGGAACTTTAGATTGTAAACAGGCTTTTGAGTCGTAAATAAAAAAGTCTAATTGGACACATGAAACGTCCTCGTGCAGCGTGGTTTGGTAACAGGGTTTTATTAACCCTGTCATTAACTAAAGTAGAGCAAAACTTACTTGCATTAAATTGAAAACTTTTTTTGCAACAGTTCGCAAAAACATTGTTTGGTATTCCATGTGACTTTAAGTTACAGCCATTTGGCACTAACTGGTTAGCAAACAAAGGTGAAGCACATTGGACACGAACAGCGGTCTCTTGGGGAAAGTCCTATGTTTGTTGGACCCATCCACCTCCCCTCCCTCCCGCCAGTAGCAGACTTTCTCGCTTATAGCCATTATTATTACACAACGTTTCTATTCAAAGTATTTTCATTCATGGTCGCTCGATATATTACAGCACCTGCATGTCACTCGTTGTACTACGTCACAAAAGTATTTATTATACGTAAAAGATGAAAGTCATTCGCAAAAAAATATGTTTCCTTCCAAACGTAATTGAGAATGCAATTTAGTTGTATGGGAACAGACGTAGCCACAGCCATTTTGGCTGTTACCATCTTTGTTTTGTGGAACCAGAAGTGACATGAGAGGGTGGAGCTAAGTACAACCGAGCGCTGAATAAGACGTTTTCAGGAGACCAAAAATGTTAATATTAACTTTGATAAAGTGAAAACACACTGTTAAGGGGTTAAAGTTCTACGACAAAAACATGGACAACTCCCAGACCTGACAACGCCGTGGTAGCGACCTGTCAATCACAAGGTAGCCCCGCCCTAAAGCATCCCCTGCTTTATGTTCTATTTGACACTAAATGGGACTATAATTAACTAAATGAACATCATGCTGTATTTAAGAAGACTTGAAACTAGAGATTGAGACCATAAACTCATGTTTACAATGTTTACTGAGGTAATAAATCAAGAGAGAAGTAGGCTCATTTTCTCATAGACTTCTATACAATCAGACTTCTTCATGCAACCAGAGGAGTCGCCCCCTGCTGGCTGTTAGAAAGAATGCAGGTTTAAGGCGCTTCAGCATTGGCTTCACTTTTCAGACCCCGGAGTTTCCCACTGGTTGAATGTCAGGATCACATGTCTCTGAACTGGATCTCTTTGAATTGTTCAGAAATTGCAAATCACATTTTGATTGAAGTCAGCACGACACCTACAGTACACTATGTTCAACAGATGCATGAGTCCACAGGCTCCAATAGGATGTGTTTAAAGCAGCAGCTGTCTAATGTTCCTCTCAGAGGTGATGTGCTGTGCAGGTTTTAAATGGAAAATAGACATATTCACACCTTACTAGATCAGAACATGCTGACTTCTATTCTATTATCTACTATTAAAGGAAAGTAATCTAAATGTAACACCACTTAGTGTACTTGCAAAATGGGTGTTGTAGATTTAAACAGTCTGAGTCACCATCAAGACTCAGTGTCATGTGTTAGATTAACGTATTCTCATATAACGGTCCATAAAATACACTTCCGTCTTTACAGGAAGCTACTTGGTTAGGTTTAGGAAAAGATGGTGGTTTGGGTTAAAATAATTACGGAAGTTACGTTATAAATAAATCAACGTTGACTTCTGTTTTCACACGGGACATGAACAACAGTCTACTGGGTGAGAGCCCAATGTTTACTGACATCTAAACTATATATGATTCTGATTTACAAATGAATTTATAATCTAATGGATTTAAATGTAATTTAAAAGACTGCTAATCATGTGGTAATGAGAGAAGAGTAACTTGTGCTGAAGAAATAAGTAAAATAAATAGAAAACTAAAGTGAGCAACACAAGAAATGCATCATCAATAAGCATTCAACTGACAGTAAACTGACAGTAACCTTGACTCATCAGCCAAAAGGTTATACGAGTAGATATGTAGGCAATCCCTGTCAAATCTGACAGCTGATATTTGTCATCATCCCTACCTTATAGTCTGCGTGTGTGTGTGTTTGTACGAATGTGTCATCTGAACACGCATTTCTTGCTCTCCACCTCTTCCTCCTCTGCCTCGCCTGTCAATTCTCTCCCAGATGGTGTCAGAACAAAGGTCAACACGCTCTAATTCAGCACCTTGACAGGTCACAGGAAGGTGAAGCAAGATGCTGGAGAATCTGCAGTGAAATTGTACCAGTGCTCTTTTAGTTCTTTATGTGTTTTGTGTTTTTAATTGCAGATGCATTGTGATATAAGGAGATGCAATAAAGAGTTATTTTTTATCCAGGTCAGTGCATGATGTTGCTACTGACTACAGAAGATACACTTTTAGTTTGAAAGTCCTCTCCTCGTGTGTCTTTGTTTTACTTCCTGTCTTTGTTTGTTTCCCGCCTCTGTGATTGTCTGCGCCGCCCTGATGAGTTTCACCTGTCTCCTCACCTGTCCCTCGTTAACTCCCTCCTCTCCTTGTGTATTTAGTCTCTGTGCTCCCTTTGTCTTTGTCTTCTTCACTCTATCTGCCTGCTTTCTGGACTCTTGCCTTCTTAGCTTTTTTATTCAATTATGTTCTTGGTATCAGCCCTCCGCTGAGTCTGCATTTGAGTCCTTCCTGCCTGTGCTGCTCCCCGCACCACAACAACATCATTATGTAGCATTTCACAATCCTGTCGCCCACAAAATTACGTTCACATACAACTAAACTGCATGATAAGAAAAAACGTTTTGAGGGAAATGTATTTTATCCTGGATTACGGTCGCAGTTTGAAACGGTTTAAACACTTTAAACATGTGGTTAACATTGTAAATGGAAAGAAAATGAAAACGCAACAAAACTTCTGGGTTAGATTTAGTATAACACATCATGGTTTAAAAAAACTTAAAAACAACACGACAACAAATGACTGTTTCACGTGGGACACAAACACTGGTCTCCTGGGGGGAAGTCCAGTGTTTGTTGGACCCATCCACCTCCCCTCCCTCTCACCAGTAGTGGTCTTTCTCGCTTGTTATATCCCTTATTGTTTAATAACGTTATTCAACGTACATTCATTCACAGATATGCTTAGACTTACAAAGGTATTTGTGAAACATAAAAGCAGCTTTAAAGTTTAGAAATGTTGGAAAAGACCAACAAATGCACATCTCACAAAGAAGCAGCCAAAATCTCAATAATTGATAAAAACGGGTTCATTCCATAATAAAATGTTGCCGAGAATGACAACACTAAAAAAAATAAGAAGAAAACAGCTGAAATGAGTGATAGTTTTCTTGGCTCTGAGAAAGTGAACTGTCAATCATAAATTAGGTCATTTTAATGCCACCACAGTGCAGTTCTTCTGTACTGCTCCTCCTCGCAGTTTCTCTTCATCCAGACGGTTGTTTGTGCACCATTCAGCATCCCTCTGCTGCCCCTGTCAGAGCAAATCCCAGGAGGAGCCCGGGAAAGTCATCTGCACCAGGCCCGCAGGCACAAGCCAGGCTGGCTGCCTCATAAATTTACCACACACACACACACTCTCTCTTTGTTATGCATTGCTCTACCCAAGGGATGAGAGCAGTGGATGGTGTATAGTGAGGTGAGCCCGACGTCCTCTCACATATGAAGAAATACAGCTCTTCAAAAAAAAAAGCTTTGGGGCTGAGCAGTTTAAAATCTAAGTCTAGTCATGAGTATCAGAGCTTTAGCTGTGAAATATGGTCCTCCAGAGTGCATCTGTGCAGCTACTAGCCGTGGTTTCAAAGAATGTCTATCTTACAGCTTATACAAGTATACATGCGCTTGCTTCTGTGCATATACGATCATAAAATGGAATATTATTACATTTTAGAGGTATTTTGATTACATTTTAAAGGTGACAAAAAATAAATAGTTTTGCACTGTTTCTTGCACTGCTGTGGGAGCATGTTGTGAGGTGACTGATTGACATAAATGTTCTGATTCATCTAAAAAAGTCCATCACTGTAAGGAGTTTGAATGTCCAAGTGAATGTTTTCTCATGCACCGACTTAAAATACCAAATTTCTTGGTAAGAGTTTTGGGATTCACTTGATCTATAACCTCCCTGAGGCTGTGTTCTTATAGTCCTCTTAAAAGTCACTGAAAGCGTAAATGGGTATATTCACAAAACTTTGGACGGTCTGTATTGCTGTATAAGCCTCAGAGACTGTGAGACATTTGGCCTTTTTTTCAGTCAGCGTGGTGCACTGAAGCTTTCTGGTGGTCCATGAACACTGGTTGTCACGTCTTGCTATACTGTATTCACAAAGAAAGACGTTCATTAAGAACAGGAAGAACAAAAAAAAGAGAACATTTTTGAATAAAAAACGATATTGTGCAAAAAGTCTCTGTTTCAGGATTTGTGAAATTCTTCCTAAGGACAGTTTGGGAACAAGATCTAGGCCTGTCTTTTGCAGAGGACCAGAGGGCTTTAATCCTTCACTCAATACTCTCCTCCTCTCCGTGTGCTAGATCTAATACATGATCTAATACAACTCAACATAGTTCACCGTCTTCATGTCACTATGTAGAAACTGGCATGGATAGACTCAAACCCTGAAGCCTTCAGTCTTTTTGAAGGTCTTTGAATCCCTTAGCGACATGTATAATATGATAATGGAACCCCTTCATACCCCTTATATTGATTTTATTGAGACAAGAGGGACGCAATGTGGCCGGCCGAAACGTGTAATGAGGTTGCCTTTACTACTCTGTTAGCTCGACGGAACAAACATCCTCAATCTTGATTGACAATTTGAGGAGTCTGGAGGCCTTTTCTTACTTGCTATGACAACCTAACCGCACAAAAAAGCATATAAATGCCATGATAATATGCAAGGCGTTTAGCGTGCAATAAGTATGCCTTCCTTGATTTCTGCGTGTCATTTATACGCCATGTATCCTGTACTGACTGCAATGTAAACACATCTGCGTATAAATGCTACAGTAAAAGTTAGTGACGTAGAATAAAAAAACACCTTTTTCAAACCAGGAAACCGGTGGGCTTTTTTTGTAAGTTACGTTAGTGATGTTTGTCACTTGAAGATTGTCACGTGTTTTCCGTCGTTGTTTCCGTACATGTTTTATTTACTTATCTTAAGCCCAACCATGACGTTTTCCCTTACCCTAACTAAGTGCTTTTCTTGCCTGAACTGTGGACGTTTGCGTGGCATACAAATGACACGTGAAAATGCTAAAAAACTCATGACACGACGAATGTCTGTGTAATGTCATGGTATTTATACATATTCCTGTGAGACCGGGTTGAAATAGCAGACTGGGAGAGTTAACTCCTTCTCGGTTTGGAGCAACACTGACTACGTTTACATGCACACTAATATTCCACTATTATTCCGAATATGACAATATTGTGAATTTGATATGAGTCATGTGAACAGCTTATTCCATTTGGATATTCTGAATTAGAATTATTTTATTCTGAATTAGGAATATTGTCTTTTTCAGAATAAGGACAAAAAACTGAATATGTTGTGCATGGAAACGTAGTCATTGTCGTTTGTGTCCATCTGAATTGAGTTATTGTATGTCTGTTATGTATTTATTCATGCTTGATGCCACTGTTTTGGTCTTTTTGGAGGATGCTTGGGAACACACTTCACATGTTGATTGTGTGAAATCAATTACAAACTGCAAAATTCCAATAAATGCAGTGCCGCCACAGCATGCAAACAAATAAAAAAGGATTTCACCCAGCATAGCAAATACAGTTCCATTACACATGCAGGTTCCCTTTGTAGTGAAAATGTTCTTGCCTGCAGCCACGGCCGTGTTTGGGAGGCAGGAGACCAGTTAATCACCTGTGATTGGTGAAGCAGTTCGCCGTGCACAGGGAGCGCTTCAATTGATGCTCTGGAATAGACGGGCCAAATGCAAAAATGTCAGTCTCTAACTTGATCAAGCTTAATTGATTCCGAAAGGCAAAACCATGATTGCAATTAATGCAGGATTAATTATGCAGGAACAGAAACTTCACAACGCTGATTTGGCAAAGGGCTGGTACTGAAGAATACGTAGTCCAGCAGGTAAAGCAGCTCGTATGTACTCGACCAGTCATGATGAGCCTGTTTAACCCTACTGCCCCCATAAAGGAACCTCATCATTCCTCATCCACCACCTCAAGCGAATCGGCAGCGGTACCGAAAGACTCATTAGACATTCACACAAAGTTAATTTCTTTTCGCCGATCAGAGACCCGAGGAAGATCCAGGTGGATGAAGATTAGTCCCTCACCCATCCCACCTGTGATTCAGAGAGGAAACCAGCAGCTCCTATACATCACAGCTAATACGTCCTCCTTCAGCCCAGTTCTCACAGCAAAGCGTGAAATAAACCTGCCAGTCACCGGAAGAAAGCGTGTCGGTGTCATGTTTTGTGTTGCCGAGGCGTGAATATTACACGCCTGCATGAAGGTGCAGTGTTTTGTAGTGATGGAAGTAACTTCAGAGCTTGTTGCATAGTTTGGCCCAATCCCAAAGTCCCCCCTAAGGACTCAAGCCCTGGACTCTATAAATATATAAATATGAATTTGGGCAGGACTTTGCGGCGACATATCACATTAACACGCCAATTGTGGGTTTTTATTTGACGTTTTTTTACTGCCTATTTGAGCGTGTTCCAGGCTCTTGCCTTATGAGACTAGAGGTAAAAATCAATTTACTTGTTTTTGTCAAACTTCATTTAGCAAAATGAGAAGAACTGGTTGATGAATAAACCAGGTGCATAATATAGTCTAACGCTTGCATTCCTCTGATTACATGTGTTTTTTATGTACCACCTAATTAACATTAATGTAAAAGCTTCTGTGTGTATTTAAAAATGGCAGGCTGAACACCCATGTTCCGTCCTCTTAGTTTACCTTATTACGCCTCCAGGCTTCCCCTGGTAACGCTGTTTAACATCACGATGCTATGAATTGTGGACAAATTTCTTCAGACAAAGTATATAGCATAATGCGGATTTAAGGAAGGTGTTCATAAAGGGCTCTAAATGTCTACGAGAGAGTCCTCAAGGACTTGATGATTTGACATCGGGATGGCCCTAAATCCTCACGGACTGTGCGGGACCACGCCTCAAAGTCGGTGTATGGATCAGGGCTTTCCCGTACTGAAGTTACGCTGTTTCCATACGTGTATAACTTAGTTTACGTACTTATTTTAAGCCCAATCATGATGTTTTCCCTTAACCTAACTAAGTGGTTTTCTTGCCTGATCCTAAATCCGTGGCTTCGTCGCCCCCTGCAGGTACTGCACGTTCATACAGGTGTGTAATATTCACGTCTCTGCGAGGCAAAACATGACACTGACACGTTATCCTCTGGTGGACAGGCGGGTCTATTACACGCTTTGGCGTGATTTCGGGTTGCCACCTTAAATAGAGGCAGAATAGCCATCTGGGCATAAGGGGAGATATTGTGTGATTATATCATTTTAAACTATCCTGCAATATTAATCTACCTAAACTAGTTGTTACACACTTGAATATGGCATATGAGAATATGAGAACTGAACATTTACTTGCATTTACTTGCTAACCATACTTGCAAAGACTCTACAAGGTGGACTTGAATAACAGATTAATACAATTGAATTCCAACACAGTATTTAATTTGATCCATACATCAAAATGTGTTTGTTGTCGTTGTTTACATCGAGAAGGAGGAAATGCTTTTCGATTCTTCAATTTAAAAAAAGTCCTGTATTTAAAAAAGCAACAGTGACAATTTGCTCCTTATGATGTTAGTAATATTTAAGATTTCCTCTCATCTTCCTTTGTGGAAATCAGTTTGTCAACTTAATAAGGTTTTCATTATCTAATCAATACGATTAGATTGCAGGATATGTTAATAATATTCTTATAATATGATGTGTCAGTATTGCTGTTATTCAATATCAGGAGGCTTCCAAATTGCTGGTAGCGTTGCAACATTACACCTGCTGGTAGTTTACTTTTAATGACTTTAAGTTCATAACCTGCAAGAACAAAACAACATGTAGCTGCTCCAGCAGCACCAAGGACTCGGCTCTTTGGCTAATACAGAAAAAACTCCAAAAATGATGAGCACTTTGTTTCGTTTGTATCGTCAAGATCATTAAAAATACCAACATGACTGGAAAGATAAAAGAGCAGCTGTATGTGTTCGTACTGCATGCATCCCTTACCTTAACCAGCAATATCCAACTTTGAGATAAATAGCTAAATGAACAGGAATATGAATTCATTGCACATTATTACATTATTCATCTTTGTCCCATTTGCCAGAAATGGGCTCTTCAGTGATGTCTGCGATGCTTTGCTGCAGGCGAGTGTTGTATGCGTGAGCAGGGTTTAAGAAATGCAGTGCCGCTAAATATGCAGTGGACAAGAAACACACAAGGACATGAGCGTGGATTTTAGTTTATTGCACACAGTCCGCGTTCGCCATCTGCTTTCTCTACGCCATCAGCCTCAGGCAGGATGCCGCGGTGAAGGAGGGAGCTCATCAACATGACTGACGGTGTAATGGGGAGAGAGCTCGCCCAAATGTGCAGGAGGTGGCAGGACAAGCTAACAAATTGCCTCAAAGCAACAAGTTTTTCATAATTAGATTTTATTAATCTGTGCAGCGACAGTCTGTATTTACATGGCCTCTCTGCAGGTAGAAGAGAACACAAGGTCAGATTCAAAACAACTAGTTTTGAGCTAGAAATGGACAAACTTACATGGACAACAAAGTATGTGGACAAAATCATAACTATGTGATTATTGCAAAACCATACGCTTTAATATGCTATTTATTTTTGTATTTTATTTAATCTTAATTTCAGTTTCAAAGTTTCATAAACCACACCATATAAAAACACAAATATCAGACAACATCTCATATAAAAAAAGACAACAGACTTAAAACAAACAGCAAGTTACATCAGCTGGAGAATTTTCATTCAGTGCTCAAATAATCCTTATTCCTGTTTTAAATATCTTTAATGCTTATAAAATAATGTAGTTTAAAATGTCTCTGCTATAACAAACTCCATTCTCCTTTGAACAGCTGACGTAGAAAATACATCCATACAGGATTAACTCATTGATATAGGATGATTCTACAACTCATGATTTACATCCAACACATGAAGTGGCGTGCCCTTTCCGGTTTCAGTTGCCTATAATCTCAATTACCCTAAATTTATATATATTAGTTGCCCAACCTTAACCATACAGTGCCTTAACAATAGTTTATTTGCCATGACCACAATTTTTCCTCAACGTTGACCATAATGCAGTTGCCATGTATTGTAGGAAGTGAAAACTCAAGATGTCCGGCGATAGGGTTGATGGGAAGGCTCTTGACAACATTTTGGAAATTCTGGCTTTAGGAAGTTGCTCCCATTCACTGGGTTTATTCCATAGACAGGCTGTGGTTTATACACATACATTTCTACACAGAGTTTTGTCCGGCCATTCGCGTCGCCCGGTGTGAATTTGCAGCTATTTGCCTCTTTGCATTGATTTTGTATGACAACGTGCGGAACAAAACGTTTTTTCCGCGCTTGATATGAACACACCGTTATTCAGCGTTCAGTTGTACTTAGCTCTACCTTCTTATGTCCTCAAAAAAAAAAGATGGCAACACACAAAAACCAATATGGCGACTGCTAAAATGCCGAACTCAAAGCTTCAAAACCGTAGTCCACAAACCAAAGGGTAACGACACAATGACTATGTCCGTTTCTTATATAAAGTCTTTAATTGGCACAAAGTCGGAAGCACACTATAGAATTAAAAAGTTCCTAAATTGAAACTAAAAGGCCCAAAACAACAATGAAAACCAGCCCCAGAGAAAAGAACCTCAAGTATATAATTTTGGCCAGATAATTACCCAAATCCTCATGTTCAATGACAGCATGCTACATCACTGCCAGAAGTTACAAAACCTAAAAAAGCACATTTCATACTATAACTATGCATTAGCAGGGGAATGAGGAGGAGTTTGATGATACAGAAGCCTCTGCCTCACAGTGTGGATGATAATTTCCTCCCTTCCATCCATCAACCTTGATCACAGAGCTGCTGGTGATATTGGTTCATTTTTCAACAAATCCCAAAGGTAAGGAAGGATGGGGAAAGAAAGTGAAGTAAAATGGATGTAGGAAAAAAAATCTAATCTGCTGCTAAATTAATGTAATCGTCCCTATATTGTATTTCTAAAGGTGCATGGTAATAACTCAAACACTGAATCATTAGATAAAGGTAATATTCCGATTAAAATATTCAGCAGTAGCTCAACTTCCCCTTTAACAAACAAACAATTAATAAATAAGGAAGAATAAAAGCTCTTAAACAAATTGCATTTAGTCTTCTCTGCAATGACAGGAAGAAATGGATCTGTGTGATAGGAAGCATCCAGAGAACTCCCCGCTGATGTACAGTAGCAGCTCCTGCAGAGCACACATCAGCTAACACTCTCTCTTTCCAGTGTCACGATCACCGGCTGCCCGGTGAAGATCCTGCAGCCGCGGGTTTCACCGGGATGATCAATGGGCACTCTGAGTCGAGGAAGATGGCAGCCTGCTGCACTGAAAACCAATATACTCTTTGTCAAAGATGTGAATTAAAGGATAATGCATGGTTTGACCGGCAAGCTGTGGCCGTCAGAAACCTTGCAGCTCGACACTTTAACTCTAAACATCCTTTTTCTGTTTTCTTTTGTAGGCACTAAAAGGTTTCTGCCTGACTGGATGAAAACGTCTCTAAAATGTCTCCCTACAAACTGTATTTAGGAAAGTGTTTCACCTTGCTAGCAGCATTGCTCTAAGGGTGGTGAAGTCAGCCTGTCTGGTTGGTCCACCAAATTGATCCAGACTGAAATATCTCATCAACTGTTGGATGGATTGCCATGTATCTTGGTACAGACATTCGTGCCTCCCAGAGGATGAATCCCAATGACTTTGGTGATCCCCTGACTTTCCCACGAGCACTACCAGCGAGCACTAAGTTTTCACTTATTGTATGATATATTTATAATCTGGCACCATCATCAGGTCAACATTTCAATTTGTCAAATACTTTGGTACATGCTGTATTCTATATGAACTGGGAAGTCAGAATTTCTGACTTAGAAAGTCAAACGAACCTCACCAACCCTGAGCATCAATTGTAAAAAAGAAAACTGTAGTAAATACTGTTTATTAGCACTTCTGTCTTATGTGTGTGACATTAAAACAGTTGTACACACAGTACAGTCCAACATCTATTTTGGGCATATTGCTACAGTGGTTGTAGGCACAAAATACCAGCGTTATTCGTTGTTATTGTTGCTAACAATGACTAACTTGACTGGAGCCGAGTTTTCCGACTTGTTGTACTGTGTGACGTCATTCCCAACTCCGATTTCTGAGGTAAATGGAACTCAGCATAAATACTTGCAAAATGAACAACAACCTCGCCAGCCTCAGCTGTATTTTTTTGTGCTAAGCTAACTTGCATATATTAAGATGCTAACATGCTAAACTGCGATGTTATTATTGTAATTATGAGCATGCTAACATTAGCATTTAGCTACTAAATGGTGTATAAATGACACGGAAATTCACGTCATTTCACGTGCAATAAGAATGCCATTCTTTTTTTATTTGGCGTGTCATTTATGCACTATGTAGTCTGTATTGACTGCAATGTAAACCCATCCTCGTAAATATGCTAGCCTACACCGCAGGAGTTTCAACCAGGAGGCCAGTGTCCGGGTCCCAAAGTGTTGTTGAGTTATTTTGAAGTTATTTTAGTGATGTGTTTTAAGTATTTGACTTCTTTTACGTACATATTTTAAGGCCAACCATGATGTTTTTCCTAAACCTAAATATGTGGTTTTATTGCCTAAACATAACTGCGTACGTTACTGTTACAAATGACACACGAAAAGGCTAAAATGTGATCTCAAGTCACGCGGAATGTCTTTGTAATGTTGTACTATTTAAACACCTTCCCATGAGATCGGGTTAGAAACATCCAAGCAACAAAAGCAGCTGTTTTGCTGTCCGGTGGAGTGTTTTTGTTATTACTGCAAATAACTTCCAAATGGTGATGGGCTGGTTTTCAGTCACAATAACAAAGGAGTTTGACAGCATAATGATTCAGGAATCAGGAACACTGTGTTTACCAATGATCCAAAGAGGAAGTCATCACAAAAGAGGAATAGAAAACAGCCGTTTCAATGGAACGTGATGAAAGCAGCCACAGGCAGATTAGGTTAGGGGCTAAGTCTTCATGGACTTGTTGCCTAGCTACACAGGCTAATATAAATATATATATTAAATTCACATGCCAACGTTTTCCATAGTTCATTGAAAGAAACACATTCACATCTCTAAGAGTCATTTGAAGTCAATCTAGAATAAATTAATAAAAGAAAAAGCTCTTGTTTTATATGTGCTTTTATCATGAAAGGAAACTGAACATGAGGCAGGTTGGAGGAAAATGGGAAGAACAAAAAGGAAATTACAACACAAAATAATACGGTGGATATCCATTAGAGTACCTGAGGCTGCTTCCTTCTTTGATTTAAGGTTTTCTACTATAATGTCGATAAGGTTCCTGACATTAGGGTGAGATTTCTTTATGCTTAAAGGTGAACTCCACCTATTTTTCACATCAAAGTCTGTTTACAGATCTTTTTCTGTATATTTGAAAAAAAAAAAAGTTGAACAAAGCCTTCTTCAGAGGAAGCTGTGAGAAGTCTGATAAATTGCGTGGGTAATGTGAACGCATTTTGACACGGAAGAAGAATGCATGGAATAACAACATTACTGTGAAAACCGAATATATGACTGGATTGTGTTTGATCAATGTGCTTAATTGTGGCCAAATTGTTCTAGAGACAGTCAGCGGCGGTGTCTATAAAGTGATTTCCTGGATATTAAATGTTCATCTGTAGTGGTCCCAGTAATATTTTTTTTGTTTTGTACTGAAGTAGCATATTATATGACATGGTTAAGCTTACAACAGCTTACTTGGGCCATTGTAAGTAAAAAAAATCAAATTACGGAGGGGAGGAGGGTAATATTCAGAGAAAAAACTCTGAATTTCCGAGATTAAAGTTGTAAATTTCACTCTGGATGTTGTTTGTGAAGGATCTCAGTCTTCCAGGTCATGGTATCTGAGTAAGGGTTAAATCAGCAGCAACTGGTCTTGCTGATTTAACCCTTACTCGGACTCTGGATGTTGTACACACACCAACTAGCCGATAGTTTCCAGAGATGCACACCCAAAAGAAAAGAAGGAGAAACACACCTACTCTTAAACTTTATGAAAGACTTGGATTCCAACAGGTTTTTGGATATAAACAAATATCACAACACCGACCTTTTCAAGAAGGTGGTCGAAGGAATGAAAGCGGGAGGCTGTGTTCATCATCGGTTACGTTAATCGGAGTCTGCACGGCTGCTTGTAAACGGGAATATTAATTTTCATTAGTATATGTAAACAGCTTAGTAGGCATATTGTCCTTGTTTTCAGAGTATTTTGTGCATGTAAACATAGTCAGTGAATCAGTGACAGACTTTTGCATTTATAGGGTTGGCTCATGAAAAAGACCGAAAAAGAAGGTATCCCTGGTTCTGCTGCATCAATTTTGATCTATTTTTTTTACTGTCCATCGAGACAATGTTAAAGAAGTGCAATGCTAAATTGGTGGAGTACATTTTTAATGGACCAGATATCTATGTTTACTCCTTGAACAGAGACAGGATATTTTTACATACAGCTAATTGGCCCTTTGGATATCACATAATAGTTGATGATCAGCTGTTTTCCATCTACAAAACATAGAGCAACCTTATGTACACATGATGGATGTAAGTCCAGTTTTTAATCTCTTTTTAGCTCTGGTTTGTAGACCACCAACTAGCAAGATGTTCCACTTATTTCACCGGGTAGTTGCTAGCTTTGTCAATCTTGACAGGTACCATACAGGTAGCACACAGGTAGCGTACCGTGAGTTTTCAGTGGAGCTTGTTTGCTGAAAACAGCTGCCTGTTGCTGATAATGAGGTTGATGTGTGTGCTGAGACTGAAACATCCAGTAAATGTAACTCAACACCAAAATAATGGGATAAAACAGGCTAAAAAGCCGTGCACAGCTGGCTGATAATTCTTTGTCGCTTAGTGACAAGTGATCCCTTCCACATTATATTGTGTCACCCGACTTGTTAACACATACTGAAGATTTACTGTTGCTTACAATAGAGGTTTCACATAGCCAGACCACTCCACAGCAGAGTCAGCGCCAAAAAAAGGTCTGGCTCCACATATCATCATTCTGCCATAGAGGAAAAAAACGCTCTGGCATGTTTGAATTTCTTTAAACCAATCACAATCGTCTTGGGCGGCGCTAAGCGCAGGATGCTTCCAACATAGATAGTGCAGATAGCAGAAAGGGAGGAGAATGCCGGCTGAAAAAGGCGGCCAATGGCAGGCTTATCCATACCCACAGTCTACATATGGCGCGTCAGACTGCTCACAATATAATAGCCTACAACAACAACAAATACTGTGTTGTAAAATGGCCCCTTGAAAACCGAACATTACTATCTCTGTAAAGATAGTGTTTACTGCCTGCCTGTTGCAATGGCTTGTATTATATTTTACAAGAGCTCACGCTGTTCCATCTGCAGCTTCGTGTGTCAGGTAATGCAGCAAAAAAGCTCAATATTCTATTTCTGTTTGCTTGTCACGCTTATTCCCTCTGTAAAATTTCCACTTTCATGAAAGGTGATTTTTTTTTTTTTTTTTTCCTGGCTCAGGCCCTGGAGTGCTACATAAAAGCTTGGTTTAGAAAACATCCTCCTGTCTGCCAGGTGACACAGCAGCGCTGCCCACCGCCCCGGGCCTGAAAGCGAGACGGAGAACTGCAAAGAAATGGGGTTGAACTAGTCCCCACTGGGCAGGATGACAGTTGCACAGGTATTCTTTTGCCCACATCCACAGCATGAGCTCATGACTTTGTGCATACATCGGGTGTAAACGTGTATTTTAGTTTGCATTTGCATGTGTCTGTCAGAATCCCGATGACGGCTACAGCTCAAATCTGGGAATATGACCAGCCGGTGCTAAGATATTCAAAGCATTAGGGAGCTCTCACACGCCTCCACAAAAGGATGGATTATTCACCACCATGCATTCCAGAGAAACTTTATCTGACCATAGCTGGATGTCCACGACCTCGCTGTTGTTTTTTGTCACGACAAGAATCAGTATTAATTAAATGTCGATAAAATTCCATGTGTGATCTTTGTCAAAATCTGCTTAGTGACAACCTTAAACTGTGCGATATCAAAGCTGGTTTATCCGAGAACAGACTCGGCATGACGGAAAGTCGGAATCCTGGCTCAACGGCACCCTTCGGCATGGGCGTCTTCTCATTGATGTTTGCACAGGATGAAATGGTTAATGGCCCGCAGTTCTGGCACTAATGATCGCTCCGATGGTCAAATTGCTGCTGATTGAAATGCCAGTGATGTCTGAATGTTTTATCTTCGTTGGAGACACGAGCGCGAGCTTCGGAAAACGCTTTAATGTCAGAATGCGGGCATCTCAATTATGAGCCTGTCCAGCATCATAAAATGACAAATAAAACCCGGCCTCATTGGTCATTGGCATAGTGCACTTGTGGGAACAACAGTAATGTATTTCAGTACTACAAGAAGACTGGAAAATTAAACTTTGTATCTACATCAACAATCAGTTTATTGGAATTTTTGGGGGTTTTGGAACAAATAAAGAGGAACTATGTTGAAATGAGTAAAACAACACAGTCTACAGAAATACATATTGTATTGTAATATCAGTATGGTACGGCCGTGCAAGAAGTAGCAAAGGGCAAATGCGTGCATGTGTTTCACTTCTTGTTTATAACGCTAATGGCAGTTTGAATTGATACATTATTTAAGATGTTTTGTCTCTGACGTTATATCGGTGACCTGACATGAAGGGTTGGGATGAATTATGGAGGCCATTTTGCATATGCAGTTTTATGCATCATTATAAACATACAGAGATGTGAGAAGTTAAAGAAAGATCCTGATGGGAGTGGGTTTGTCCAGGATGACAGTGGCCCTATTCACAAGGCACCATGATGTGAATCATACAGTGCAGTCACCACATTGATTCAATCAATTTCAATTCATTTATGTAGCTTGAAATTATTACAGGAGTCATCTTGAGACACTTTTTATATAGAGCAGGTCCAGACCGTACTCTGTAATCAGCCTGGCCGCACCAAACGGAGTATAAATGACACAGTAATTTGTAAGTCATTTTGTGTGCAATAATAAAGCCTTTGTTGCTTTTGGCGTGTCGTGTGTATGACATGAAGTCTGTACTGACTGCAATCTAAACGCTGGGTGGGAGGCGAGGTGGATGGGTCCAACAAACACAGAACTTTCAACCAGGAGACCGATGTTTGTGTCCCAAGGTGTTGTTGAGTTATTTTGAAGTTCCGTTTGTGTACTTCTGTTACGTTTTTTATGTACGTATTTTACTTAATTTACACAGTTATTTTAAGCCCATCCATGATGTTTTTCCTAAACCTAACTAAGTGATTTTGTTGCCTAAACATAACAGCAACTGTTTCGCGGAAACAACGTAGCATGAAATGAGACATGAAAAGCCTTAAATGCGTTACCATGACACACACAAATGTCGCGCTAGGTATACGCCTTCCCATGACTTCAGGTTGCTGTAATTTAACCAACAAGAGATTCCTCATGTGCAAGCATGGCAAGAAAAAACTACTCTTTTAACAGGTAGAAACCTCGGGAACCTGGTTCCATCTGCCTCGACCGCTTAGGTTGAGAGCAAGAGAGAGCAACAACAACAATAGCATAAAGGCTATAATAATACTAAAGTAGGTCTAATAAGAATAATAAAATCTGCAGTGGATATAATCATTGCATTCTCATCCCAACTCTTCATATACTGACGCTTTGTCAGACCCCTCAGTGTCACTTTTCGCTCGTAGTTAACACGTGGTTAATGTTGTGAATTAAACAAAATCACTTGCTTAGGTTTAGGCAACAAAAGCACTATAGTTAGGTTTAGGAAAAAACAACATGTTTGGGCTTAAAATGACAACGTTTATACAGTGAAAATGTTGTTGTTGGACCCATCCATCTCCCGTCCCGCCCTGTGTCTCTTTCCCTCTTTAAACTACGTCACCAGAGCACTTTCTATGAGCGTTGACTGTGGTGGTTTTACGTTATATTTAATGGAAAGCTTGGTGCATCACATACCGCTGCTCAAGGGCGCCTTGTGCATCGGTATCGAACACCGAAGACTTAGAACGGGCTAATATAATAGAATAATAAATCCTCAACACTTTACGCTCTAACTTGTCACCCATCTATAGGTTCTAGTTGGTGTATTCCTTTAAGATATGGCACTAATAGCAATCACCAATAATTACTTTATCCTCTCCTCCAATAATCCACGTCATATCTTTAGCTCTTTATTATCAATAATCCATGTGTCTGAGTGTTTTTCTACATTAGATGGGATATTTACCGACACCACCATCTCTCAAGCTGTGAAAACGAGGCTTCAGGAGGGAAGGGGTGTGTGAGCATTCATGTGCGTATACATACTTGTGTTTGTGTGTGTGTGTGTGTGTGTGTGTGTGTGTGTGTGTCAGGGGACCTTTGTAAATGTTCTTTGCCATTAACGTGCCGACGGCGACGTTGATGGAACGCTCACATGGCATTGATATTGATCCCTTAAGCTCCGTAACCCTCTTATGATGAATGAGTCGGTGGCTGCTGGATGGCCTATCTTCATGCTGTCTGCCACGGGAAGAACTATCTGCATGCAATTAGCATGTCGATGGCATCGCGGTGCCGCCGCCACCGCTGCTGCGCGTGCACAGACGGAATGACAAGAGCGAGAGAGAAGGAGCAGACCCGGCTCTGCATTATTTAACAGGATGATCGTGGATGCTGCCGGCAGGGGAGCCGGCGTTAGCCTGGCACTGCCTGGCTGATGGGATGCTGCTGCGGTGCTCGACACATCATTTCAGCTCTAGTGTGCCATGAGAAGTAGAAGCATGTAGAAGTAAGTGAAGCAGCTCCCACACCTTTGTACGGTGCCCGAGGCAATTTCCAGGAGTCCATCCTCATCTACTGCGGTGATGCATTTACATGAGATGACATCTGTCAACCTGATGCATTGCTGTAGATCCTGGTGATAACGTGGATAATGAGAATACAAGCAAGCAGCCATCATTCAGGTGGTTGACTGCTCTTCAAACTGGCAGCTGAGACTGATTTACTGTGAGTGCTCCGAGGCGAACAGGACCACTCAAGGATTAAAGCTCCAATAAACAGTATATATCATACAAACATTGAGTCAAATGAGTCACGGAAAGGGTCAGGTCACACCTTGTGGTATCTAGTTATGCAGATCATTTTGTTTTCATGTGCTGAGGTTGGAGAAAAATCATTTCTTCCACCACTCCAATACTGCTGGTGAATTAGGTTTTGTTTTTTGGTGCAAAGCTTTAAAAAATACATTTAATCGCAACTTGAAAAATACTGGAAGGTATACTTTGGTAGAGATATTCACGCCCCCTTTGAGGATGAATTATAATAATTTTTAACTTTTAACTTTCTTCAGGTCAAAATTGTTCCAATACTTGCAATTATTTTCAATATTAGCATGTAAGCATGCTGATATTAGCTCAATGCACCACTGTGCTGCTAGCGTGGCTACACTGTAGGCTCTTTTTTTAATGCTCTGTGTTTTATTTCCATAAATCATTGTATCAGTATGGTGGTAGAAATCTCAAAACCTGAGCAAGTAAAACCAAATCAGCATGGTCCCCATCCCACTGAGAATCAACACTTGTAGGGCTTTTCCATTGGCACTTTTGCCCCGCCGAGTCAAACCATGCCGCGGTGATTTGCGTTTCCATTACCAGTTTTAGCACATCGAGTTGTACCATCCCCAGAGTGTGCGCCCGACCCGTCTCTAAGCGGGTTGCGGTGACATCTCGCCGACAGCAGCCAACCTGTGATGACCCCTCTTCTCCCCCTCAAACAAGCGTTTGTTGCGAGACTCCCCTCATGTCTGTGCAGGAGACCAGAGGGAGATTTCTGTCTTCAGCTCTCAGTACTTTTGTAGCTTCTAACCGAATCTGTTAAGTTGCTGCTGATGAAAACCCAACATTTCCTGATTTTGCTGCTTCATAATAAAAGCTTGTGAATAACAAAATAACGACGGACTTTTACTGTGAAGAATTTATAGAACAGGAAATGTGTTTATCACCAAATTAGTGGACCTTTGTTAGCAGACATTCTTCAATAAAACAAATTCACTAATACTGCAGGGGGGAAGAGAACAAGCAGCAAAAACGAGGGACTTTTACTGTGAAGAATAATATAGGAAAAGAAATGTGTTTATCCAGCATTTTACAGCCGCTATTTGACCCGTGGTTACACATACCTTCAGGTGGGTAGCTCTGTTGTAATGGAGATGCAAATCCCTGCCGTGCTGAGTCAAACCGAGTCAAGCCAGCACACGTATGGAAAAAGGGCTTTAGATGCTTCTGGCTCACCTTTTTGTTGGTCTGCATGTTTGGATCGTAACAGAGAGCTGAAGAAAGCAATGGAGAATAAAACAGAGTCTAAACGGCATGAATGCAAATTAGATCAAAATCACACACAGTGAATCAAAGAACTTTTTGCTCAGTAATGAACATAAAAGTTCATTCACATGTCTGGAGGTCAGAGGTCAAGTGGAGCCCTTTGAAAATGGACCATGACAGTTTTACCTTGCCAAAATTTAGCGTAAGTTTGGAGCGTTATTTAGCCGCCTTTATGACAAACTAGTATGACATGGTTGGTACCAATGGATTCCTTAGTTTTTCTACTTTCATATGATGCCAGTATCTTCACTCTAACTTCATAACTGAGCCTGCCTCAACCGAAAAATCGCAAGTTGCATTAATGCGTTAAAGAAATTAGTGACGTTAACACGAATTTGCATTAACATGTTATTATCATGTTAACTTTGACAGCATTATATACAACATGTTTGTACTTTTTTTGCAAGTCTATCAAAGTGAAGTGCTATAGCTCAACACATTGTGGTCCCCTAAGTGTGTGTGTGTGTGTGTGTGTGTGTGTGTGTATGTCAGGAGGTCCTCATGGGTCACATTCGCCTTTTGAATTATTCATCACAGACTTTGAAACAAACAGTATAGGGTGCATCAGTTCACTTAGCAGTTGCCAAGTTGGCAACAACAAGAGGAAGAGAGCGAGAGCAATTGACGGAGGCATCATAGAGAGAGAGAGAGAGAGAGAGAGAGAGAGAGAGAGACGGAAGCATCATAGAGGGAGATAGTATAGAAATAAACTCCTAGAGCACCAAAGAGTGCAGAGTCAAGGCTATTATTGAATTTGATTATCTCCCAGGCTGTAGAGATGCATCGTCACTGACTTTCCATCGAACATCCCAACTGATACACAGAGCAGTGGGGAAAATGTAGACGCTGCAAGCGTGTGTGTGTTTGTGCAGATCTGATTTAGACTAGATGAAGAGGAGGTTTCTCAATGAAGAGGAGGTTTCTCTTCTTTTTTTCCCTTTCCATTTTTCTCCATGCCCAGACAAGCATCAATAAAACGAAAAATCAAGACTTTCTCCATGCAGCGTCTTTAATCAAAGGGGAAGAAAAGAGGGGCCGTTTCACTACATGACTGTAATCAATAGACGCACAGGCCTTAATGAGCTGCAGGCAGACAGAGGCACTTGGAAGTGCACACACACACACACTGAGCTTCGCCAAAAAAACAACACACACGCCATTTTGAGCCTCATTTGCATGTAAATCAGAGCTTTTTTGGAGGCGAGATGAGATGCAGCAGGAATAAGCTGCTCTTTCACACCATCACCTTGGTCTGAATGGTTACACAAATAACTATTTACATGCTCCAAAGATTACAAAATGTATGTTAAACTGGTGTCATACTAATAAAAGTAGGCAGAGACAGAAGGAAACATCGTGCAATAACACGAGACAGCCTCACTATGTCTACTCTCACATGCTCTGCTGCTCATGCAGCTGCGGCCAAGCTCACATTTTGTGTTCAAAACATAACGAGATAAAGGGGCACAAATTATGCTGGCATTTACAAATTCATGCATAATGGCATCATCATCATATGGCTACTTTGATCAAATCATGGATTATGTAAAAAGCCTGGTGTATCATGGCACCCCAACTTGAAATACTATCCAAATCCCAGCTTTGCAGCAGTTCATTTCAAAGGACCTATTACACACTCTGAAATTCGTTAACTGAGCCTTTTGTGTCTGGACTGAAAAGAAGAAATGAATGGCAGGACTAAAATATCATCAAAGACTGCAGAAACTAAATATGTCTGGGTCCACTGCATAATGCAGACTCCCCCAAACCTCTGTAGAAACAATCAGGAGTTTTTGTTGAACATCCTTTGGAGGCACAATTGACGATGAATAAATCAAGCTTAAGTTAGGCATGAGATCTACTTCTAATAGAAAGAGCCAAATAAAGATGCTGTTAACCAGCCCTTACAAAAAAGTAGTATACTTCAAAGTTCAGTTCAGTTCAGTTCTGGAACTGCTGGTTCCGGTGTCACATTGAGTGGACAGATATGACCAGCCCTGTCTCCTAAAAATGATGTTCCCATATATAACTAAACTGCATTGCAAATTACGTTTCAAGGAAAACATATTTTTGGTTTGGGTTTTTGACGTATCACAAACACGTTTCTAAGCCCCGGGGCCACACAGGAAACGTCAGCAGTGCGTGGCGGCTGCGGAAACCTGTTGTTTTTTATTTCGGCGACCATATTGACAGGTTAGAGCAGCCACACAGCCCGCGTGAGCAGGTGTGTGTCTTCTAGAGATTCGAGGTCTCGCCTATTTTCACCACGAGCGGTTCACAGCAACAACAGACAGAGAAAATGATCTTTAGACAGCATATTGACATCATACCAGCTACATTAATACTCTTTCAATATCTATATCTGTAGAATATGTAACAGACATGAGAAAAAGTAAAGATTTTTTTTTTTTTAAATCAACACTTCCTGCTTTCATTTCAAAATAAAAGCCCTCAAGTGTTTTTTTCTGTGGACAGAATTCCTTCATTTGTGACCACGATTTGCAGGACTCCATGAATGAATAAATTATCATCTTTCTTAACCTTTTTCTGTCTAAAATAAATATAAATGACATTTACAATAAAAATGAAATAGCCATTATGACAGGCAAACTCTATGTAGAAAGAAAGAGCTGGTAGCAGGACGCCACACATGTGAGACACAAAGTAGTTCAGCGAGGCAGCCGTCACGCACCGCTGACGTGCCCAGTGTGGCCTGAGCGTTATGATAGTTCGAGGAAGTCCACGTAGGGAGGAGGTCGGGGAGGTGGATGGGTCAAACAAACACAGGACTTCGACCAGGAGGCCGCTGTTCGTGTCCCGTGTGAAACTAAAAGTCAATGTTCACTAATATTAATTAACCTCCGTAGTTTAATAACCTAACAAACGTGGTCATTTTAAGCCAAATCGCCAAGTAGTTTAGTTGAATGTTTTGTTTTGTTTCAATTTACAACATTAACCACGTGTTTAAAACTGGAGAACAATCTGTATCTTGTTAAGGGTCCACTCAAGTCTGCTTTAAGTCTGTCCTGTATTGATTGACTAATGTTGTTTCTCCACTAATGAGTCAGTGTGGGATTCCCAGGCTCACTGACAACAAGTCTAATGATTTATTCAACTGAAATCACACATGTGGAAGCGGGAAACTGCACTATTGTTAAGCAGTGTCATGTTGTCACATGCTGTCTCTTCTCTCCTGCACACGCTGAGGAGGTTTATGAGATTAACTATAACTTTACTGATGCATTCAAATTAAGGCCGCCTGCCACATTAATCTTTAACTCAACACTACTTTGATTCAGTTTCAGAGAGCGGGACAGGCTCGTGTTGCAGGTGTCGGTACCTGGATAGGACTAATGCTTATCTTCCTCTTTTGTTGAAGCGCCACGCTGACAGCCTACCAACTAATCATGCCAGAGGGAAATCTAGCTGTTCCAATATGCAAATAGTCTCACATGAAAACTCGGCTCAGCATAGCAATTACACTGATCTTCTGCTGATGGCTTTCCAGTGTGAAGAGGTTTTATGAAACACCAAATTATATGAACCCAAACAATTAAACAGGGCGTTGAGCTCTTGTGGCAGACAATAATGTGGAAATTTTCAATTACTTCCACAATGTAGTGATTAAAATAAGTAAAACGTTATTAACCCGAAGAGACCCACTTAGACCAGTTTTTGTCTTTTTTTATGGGGGTACAGGGGGTCTTTAGGGGGAGATAGCAGGTCAACAGTAGATGTCACATAGAAGTGTTGTACATCATCTGAAAGCTGGGAACATGAAGATTAATTTGAGGTGTGTGTCAAGTTATTCTAGTCGTTAATAAGAAATAAAAATGAATTGATAAATTCAGTCATTCCCATTCTCTATTATGTCTCATGAGTCATTGTTGGGTTGATACCATTTATTACACATATTTGGTGCTAAATTTAACCACTTTTTACCATTGGAGAATTGATAAAAATGATCAATAATCCCTCCAAAATACCACATTAAGACACCAAGACCTCGAGGAACACCATAGAAAAAGCCATGCTGTGATTTGGGATCAAAAGCTTTTGACATTTGGAGATTTCTGCAAGAATTGCATTTTTCGGCGATTGGATGGCAAGCACTTTTGTTGTGTAAACTGCTCAGAAACCCTCTTATTTTCAATCTAGCTAGGAAAGCCATCCATCCTCTGAATGCTCTAGGTCTCTAGTTTGTGGCTGTAAAGTTTCATGAGGCTGTGATTATCCTAGAGGTCACCACAGGTCATGATATACAGTGAGGTCAAGTTTAAAAAAATGGTCTCACTACAATGAAATGTCTCCTATGGGGACTAACATCATCACACATGAATACAGTTGGGCTCATTAGATCCACAAGAGTCTCAGCTTCACACTGATACCCAATTGATGTAATTCAAGACTGTTTAGGGACCCCAGTATGCTGAACTATTCAAACACACCATTTTAGAATAGGGGAAAATAACACATATGTACTGCATACAAATAACTGCATGTGATTATCATAAAGTGGGCATGTCTGTAAAGGGGAGACTCGTGGGTACCCATAGAACCCATTTTCATTCACATATCTTGAGGTCAGAGGTCAAAGGACCCCTTTGAATATGGCCAATGCCAGTTTTTCCTTGCCAAAATGTTGCCTAACTTTGGAGTGTTATTTAGCCTCCTTCCCAACAAGCTAAACTGACAAGGATTCTCTAGGTTTTTCATATGATACCAGTATTTTCACTCTTGCTTTAATACTGAGCCCGCTACAGCCTCTTAAAGACTGTAAGGTCAGTCGGGATCGGGCTCTGAGAGGGTTAATTTAGCACTTTTCAAAACCTGGATAACAAGAGCTTCACAGGAAGTAAAAAATAGGAGAGGATACATACGAAAATAGAGGATCTTTGAATGACTAAATGGCATAAACATAAGCAAGGGCATTAATAAAAACCCCAAGGAGAAATGAAGACGTCATACCATTTGGGCAAATATTGCAATAAAACTGCTCTGTGCTGTTCTTTGTAAGGGAGCTTCAACATATTTGAGCAAAGATGTTTTCACAGAGAAAGAAATACATCAATACTGATGAAGCACAGTGCGTTTGTTTGCAGCCTTGAACGCTTGAAAGGCAATGAAACCAATGTTTGACGAGTTTTCAGACACAAATATTTCTGTGTGGGTGTCATAGCCCGATGAAAATGGCTGAAATGCTCATCAATAACATGACTAAAAACCTACTGATCTGCATATTTTTTTGCTTCGTTCGTGCATAATCACATGAACATAATCAGAGTATGTCATGCACACAGGTTCAACCTTATTTGCATCACATTATTATTGGATTTTTGGTGAGCAAGCATACATGTTGCCAAGAATCAAATGCTAATAAAATGTCCATCTACTGTAGAAGGTATACAGTAGTGTATATTCCTGCAGAAAAGTCTTTAAAGCAGAGGACAGGATGGATAAGGGAGTATTTTAATGTCAACCTCCATTATGCGCAGTGAGCCTTAAAAGCTACCGGATGGATGGAAAGTGTGGAGAATGGGTGAGAAATAGTGAGTTCGGTCGGCCGCCTGATCACCTGAGGGACGGCAGACAACGAGAGAGCTATGGAGGGATCAGAGGAAGAGCGAGAAGGATCAAGCGTGGAATAGATTGTCAGGTGAACCCCCCTTATTTACACAGATAGCCCTGAGAGCCTATCTAGTGAAGCATTGTACCAGACTGCAGGTATCAACCCTGAGCTAAACGTGTCTGGGTTCAAGATTGTACAGCAACACGGATGTTTTTTTGACACGGCCTCTGAGGATTAGACAAGACAAGTGCTGCAGTAAACAGAACTCTTCACTGCTAATGTCCAAACACAAAGACATGAAAGGCTCAGCACAGATGGTTAAAGAAGTATCATTCCCTGAAGGCTTGACAGGTGGCAAAGAAAAGTTTGTAGCATCCTCCTTCGTGGAGGACAGCAGCTAGTCAGCAGGTACAAGTTACAGTGGATTCCAGCAGTGTGAAAGAAGTGTGTCAACATCCAAAGAAACCTCTCAAAGCACGACTGGAAAGAATCCACCTCTGTTGTTCAGTATTCTCCAGAATACCAGAACTTTAGCCTTATTTTGGCCAACCTCATCAACTCCATTCCCAAATAATAGTGTTATACATGAACAGTGATGTAAAGTAGTTGCATCAGGGCCTTCTATCTCTGAGGCTGTAGAAGTAGCGTAGTTATGCTGCGTTCACACCAAATGTGAAGCGAACTTTTCACACGACGTGATTACATATAAAGTCAATGCAAAGAGGCGAATAGGGGCAAATTTGTGCAGGGCGACGTGAAGGACGCTAAATTGGTGCCATTCGCGTATTCGTTTTTGTCCCAGGTGCGTCCCGTTTGAAAGTGTTGTTGAGTGTTGGGAAAGTTTACCTGATGTTGTCTGATCGTTCAGTCCTCTTTGAAGCCTTTTCTTCCCAAGAAGAGTGACCGTTTCAGCAGGTGGCACAAAACAACGTGTTGATGTTCAAGTGATAAAGACCACAAGTGACAATTCAAGTGTAGGAATTATGACGGGAGGAAGGAAGAAGTTGAGAGACGTTATTATAGACCAACAGAAAACATTGGACTTCAACTTATTTCCTGTTTCCAACCAAAAGTCAACAAGCTAATAAATCGTAAATCCACTACTTCTAGTGGACATTAAGATTTACAGAGATGCAATATTGTACTGCATTTAGCGACGATATGGCTAACAACATAGGTGCAAGTAAACATCTGGATCAACAGCAGAAAAGATGATTATGCTGCAGGAGTGGTTTGAGAAAATTCGCTTGATGTTTCAACACAATTTTTTGACTGTGACTGTGCTTCAGTTGTAATCCACTGTAACTGCTGTACCTCCAAGAAAGCCACATCCAAACTTTTAGAGCCACTGTTCATGGGGATCAGTTCATAACACTCAAAAGAATTGGGGTGAACTATTCCTTTAAAGAGGATTTGTGATGCTCTGGTATTGGCAAGTTAAAATAAGCAATGGACACTGAGTCAGAAACCAAAGGAATTAGCAGGACAAAATGGGAATTATTTCTGCTGTCTTGTTAAATGTCTAAATGAATGAACACTGTGCCACTTAGTATTTGCATGTTCCTCCATCCTTGTCACCGTTAAATATGCAGTTCAATAGAACATAACACGACACTGGAGTTCTGTTTGTCATTTATTCTACGTTTAAAAGCCCTTCAACCAATTTCCTCACACAGATGGCACAGCAAATGCGATCAGGGATACCAGCACAATTGTCTCTATCACTCTGCAGCCATTTGTAACCCATATCAGCAATTTTCTTGGCAAACAGAAAAACACTCAACCAAAGCAGCGGCTTATTGCATCCTCTCCAAATTCAATAGCTGGTATGAAATTGAATATTCTTGGGAGTCAGATGAACACTTCATTGCGGAGCTGACGAGCACATTCACTCGCCTTTATGTCTGGTGACTTGAATTACCACTTGTAGAGTAAGAAAATCTATCATTAGCGCATTAGCGTGAGTGGAAATCAAATATTTATGTCACTTGGAAAGGGCTGTGTAGGTGAATGCGGTGCACATTTGGATTACAGCAATTAAAAATGAAGGGATAATTATTCATCTCATATCTTTTGTTTTCTGCCACCTGCGTGCTCTCGCGGCCGTCGTCGAGCGAGTCGCCTGGAAACATTTCCCCGCGGCTTTTACACATTGCTTATTTCCCCAATAACCGCACAGAGGCTTTACAAAATGAACCATTGATCACGGAGGGGAAGACAAAGTAGTATGGATCAGGCTGCTAATTTGAATATGAATGAAGTCTCAGATCAATGAGTGACCCTGCGGCGGGCCTTCACACATGAGGCAACAAAACCAATGTTGGTGGTGGAAATGGGAGAAGTGCTGTAATGGAAGATTCAGTGTTGCTTTAGAGACATTATGGACACAAACATACAGATAAAACTCTCTTTTCAATTTCACTTCTGGACAACATGCTACAATGGAAAAAATATAACTGTGCAGTGGGAAAATGTTGTTTTCTTATTTTCAGTTCAAGTCACAAGATTATTGGCTGTGGGTGAAGGACAGAATTAGAGAATAAAGAGTTTAGAAATCGTTTAATTGTGTATAGAAATGTTTCAAAATATGACGATTGTCAATCACATTTTCTAAGAGCCCAAGGTGACATCTTCAAATTGGTTCTTTTTTTTTGTCTAGCAAACAATACAAATCCAACCTGCTCTCACGGGAAGGCGTGTAAATACCAAGATATTACTCGGACATTGTCATGAGTACGCATTTTAGCCTTTTCGCGTGTCATTTGACGTTTGACGCAAACGTCCACAGTTAGGTTTAGGCAAGAAAACCAGCTACTTAGGGTAAAGGCAATCATCCTGGTTGGCTTAACATAAGTAAGTAAACTAAGTAAAACACATACGGAAACAACATAACCCAACTACGGAAAACACGTGACAAATGTCACTAACATAATGTAGAAAACAAAACACTGGTCAACAACGGTCTTAAACACGGGTCTCCTGATTAAAAGTCTGGTGTTTGTTGGGCTTTCACTGTTCAACCGTAGCAGTTTTAAGACCAACCATGTCGTTTTTTCCTAAACCTAACTATGTGGTTTTGTTGCCTAATCCTAAACAAATGTTTTTGTTTAATTCACAACATTAATCACGCGTTTACTGCGACCGAAAAGTGACTCCGAGGGGTCTGATAAAAGCGTCAGTATGTGACGAGTTGGAATGAGAATGTGTCGATGGGTCAAACAAACACAGGACTTTCACCCAGGAGACTGCTGTTCGTGTAAAACCAAAAGTTAACGTTCCCTTATTTTCATTTCCGTTTTTTACTAAACCTTACCAAGTAGCTTTGCTTTGTTTTGTTTCAATTTACAACGTTAACCACGTGTTTAAAACTGCGACTGTAATTCAGGAGAAAATACCTCGAAACGAAGTTGAGAATGCCGTTTAGTTGAATGAGACGGGGCTTGATTAGAAGCTGGAACAAGCAAATGTTTTGCATATTTCCTTAACTATTGATCAATCACTTATCAAAATCATAATATGTAAAGGAAACTTAATTATGAGTGTTTAGATGTATAAAGACTGAGGCCTGATTGGAAGTTCAGGAGTTTAGAACACAACTAAACATGCAGCATGAATCATGTGGACATCCCAACTCATCTGTTGTGAGTCAATTCATTTCTCTTCATCTTTCCCATCATGCACTAAGCAAAAGAATCTGCATGGACAAATCCCCCGTCTCTATCAGGGCTAACAGACAGGAAAGGAGTGTGTGCACCGTTTTGAATATCCACGCCACCTGACTTGCACGTCTTTGAACTGTGGGAGAAAAGCTGGAGGCGTGATCTTCCTGCTGTGCAATGACAGAGTGAGTCACTGCTCAACATTCAGCAACAAACCGAAGGACTATGTTATCAAAATGATGAGAACGTACATCCAGCAACAGAAAACATGCAGCCTCATTATAACAACTGTAACAGCAGACAGACAACTCTAAAGATAATCCAACAAAAAAAGCCACTTTAAACAAGTTTACATGGACACAGGTTTGCTCTAAATGAGCCTATGGATTTCTGTCTGCATGATGGAGGGAACATTGCTGCAGTGTCCTAAAATGCTTCATTTCTTCTTCTGTGGGACTGACAGCGGCTCAATATTTCCAATTAACATTTTAGGTTTGAAAGAGGACGTGGGGATCCAGAACATGTAGATGTTAATAACAAAGATATCTTTTGCTAAGATCAACTTTTAAACTAAAGCTTGTAATGCATGATCTTGTAAAACTACATTCAAAGTTTCTCCGGCTCTTTGTAGCATCAGTAAAGTTTCATCGAATTCCCTTTTCAGACAGTGAACAAAACAGAAGATGAGTTGAGTTCTTCTCCATCATAGATCACTGTCCCCGAGTGAAATTGCCTAAGATATTAGGAGGCATTTCTTTGTGAGAAAACGTCATGTTGAATTTGTTCTCCGTTGCTGAAAATGTTCTTGTAACTGCATTTCAGCAGCTGAAAGAAAAAAGGTATTAACATGTCAACACTTGACACATTTTTATGTGATGTTTGCAGCATTAAATTGACCTGGGAAGACCACATGCTATGAATATGAATAAAACGCCAACCGTCCATGTTATTTTAGGAGAATTAGATGAAAAAAATCCATATTTACGACATAGTGAAGTTTAAAAACGGGTCAGATTTAACCCGAGGACAACAGGAAGGTTAACGGGAAGACAATATGTGGTTAACGTTGTAAATTGAAACAGACCAAAACAAAACATACAACAAATCTACTTGGTTACGTTCAGTAAAAAACATTATGGTTTGTCTTCAAATGACTTTGTTTGTTTAACGTTATTTATGCTAAGGATGCAAATCTAAATAAGTGAACGTAGATTTTTCTTTTCATGCGGGACACCAACAGTCTCCTTGGTGAAAGTCTGACCCACCCATCCACCCCGACCTCCTCCCTACACGGCGTTTGCCACTCTATACATCCCGGTTCCCACGCTGACATCACAAAAAAAAAAAAATCTATGTACACGAATCAATACATTAAATTTTGAGACTATTTCCCAAACTGCTGTGCGACTGGGCTGATAGTTTAGAAGGGACAAAGATGAGCACAAATGTATCTGAGCTGCAACAACTGGTGGTGCAATTTCCTTTGCCTCTTTACCCGACTGTATCTCCGTCTGTTGATCTGTCTAATAGAAACCCATACAGCCTACCTGTACACTCACTGCATTCATGATAACACAGAACGGGCCCGTGGCTGCACAAGTATGTATTCACCTTAAAACACGAGATAACAGCCCAGAATCTGTTACGTCTCCTCCTCCTCCTGTGAAATGTAATTGGGTGGAAGAGCAGCGGTTCATGTCCTCCACCTGATATTACCTTGTCTGCATTACACCCTGATAATGTTCAGCTCACCACCCCCCCGCCAGCACAGGCGCAGTAAGTGATGGTGGACTGTTTCACTGGCTGAGCCCCATAGACTTGCAGGATTCTCCTTAGTCCATATTGACTTTGTCTTTACAGCTGTCATGAACTAATTTCATGCTTGGCGTGGCTCTTCTTCTCCAGCGGTCTCCTGCTTGTGGGTACTACGCCGAGGAAATGTAGCCGGGAAGCAGAATGTCTGATCATCTGATGCTACTGAACCGTACATGCTCCGATAGAGTGTCACCCTGCTGCATTTAAGGGATATGGTGTCTTTACATGGCTACGCCTTGCAAGATATAAGTGTGCATTGACACAAACAAGATGTATAATTCTAACAAGTCTGTCTGGAAAATGTTATTTAAGATGTCATTCTAAAAAGATTAATTCATAGTAAGTCAATTATTTCATAGCAAAACCAAGATTGGAAAAAGCCTCTTAATTAAAAAGAACTAATCAGGAAACAAGACAAAGGCAGTAACAAGAACTGGTCCGGCAAAATGAGTATTATTAATGGGGCTAGTCTGGGGAACTCCTCATGACTGCTAATATTAGTTCATAGTTAATTGACATTAAAAGTCTCAAGGCAAAGCCATCTGTCTTCTCTCACGTCCGTCCACAGAAGTTAATTTTCCCAAAGTGAGTGCTGCATGGACTGAAAAAAAGTTTAGTACAGATTTAAAAAAGAGAGTTTTGAAACATCTCTACAATTCATCCGCCGGTTGAGGTGAAAATCAGGTTGCTTATGTGTGTAATTTGCAGCCGGCAAAGAAAATTGCACCACCAATTGTTGCAGCTCAGATACATTTGTGCTCATCTCTGTCCTTTCTAAACTAACAACACAGTCTCACTGCAGTTCGTGAAATAGTCACAAAATTGAATGTATTGATTCGTGTACATAGACAAGTGATGGTCAGCACAAAATCAATGTGTATGTAATCCACGTAATTGTGAACCGGGAAGTATAAAGAGCAGCAAACGATGCGTAGGGAGGAAGTTGGGTGGGTTAAAAAAACACCCGACTTTCACCCAGGAGACTGTTTGTACCTCGTGTGAAACCAGGAGTCAACATTGATTCTTATTTGTCACATAACTTCTGTATTTAAGTAACGCAACTTCTGAGTTATTATAACCCAACCACGAACTAAGTAGTTTTATTTTGAAAAGACTAGAGCGGAAATTGACATGTGCATCACGTGTTGCTGGACATTTGTAGGAAAATGCACTAAAAAGACATTGTTGAAAGTCGTGAGCATCACAAAAAGTGAAATTCATCTATGTACACAAATCAAATAATTTTCATGACTGGAGCTGAACGCTGAATAAAACATTTTCAGGCAACCAGAACTGTAAACTGTAAAAGTAATTCTGATGAACAGAAAACACACTGTGAAAGGGTTTAAGTTCTAAGACGAAAACACAGACAACTCCCAGACCAGACAACACCGTAGTAGCGACCTGTCAATCACAAAGTAGCCCCGCCCTAAAGCATCCCCTGCTTTATGGACTATCTGACTCTAAATGGGACCATCATTTACTAAACATACTTACTGAACATCATGCTGTATTGAAGAAGACTTGAAACTAGAGATTGAAACCATAAACTCATGTTTACAATGTTTACTGAGGTAATAAATCAAGAGAGAAGTAGGCTCATTTTCTCAGACTTCTATACAACCAGACTTCTTTTAGCAACCAGAGGAGTCGCCCCCTGCTGGCTGTTAGAGATAATGCAGGTTTAAGGCGCTTCAGCATTGGCTTCACTTTTCAGACCCGGAGGTAGCCCTCTGATTTGAAACTATTCCAACTGGATATTTATACAATTTAGGACTTTTCAGATTATTTTTTTAGGTGATTTTTTAATTTAAAATGTTTGTCAGTAGATAGATTCCTGCAGATAACCTCACATACCAGTGGCATGGACAGCAACACAAAGCTTTTGTCCTTACAGACAGTGGTGCAGTTTCATATTTGAAACCTGATTTTAAAGAGACGGTTTTGCAACTTGTTTTATTAGAGCAGTTAATCATTCACGCTGAGCTTCCAGCTGTCAGAGAGCTCCTCACTTTGTGGGAAATGCAGCTAAATGAGGTGGTTTAAATTAGCCCGCGCCCTACTAAAAGACATTTAACACACGAGTTTAAAAAATGCACCAGTTAATCTACTACACAAAGACTAAGCACACCGCGAGTGATGGTGTGATACCAGTCGTGGCAGCCAACCAAAAAGCTGGAGGGAGGAAGCGAGGCCACGAGCCTCATTTAAAGGAGGGAGCTAAACTGAAATTGACTGTGAAGCTGGTGGGACCCATTAAGAGTAGTGTTGTTTTCAAATGCATTTCCAAGCTAGTGAGGTGGTTACTAGCTTAATGTCACGTTTGATTCTAAATGGGTTGATTAAGAAGGAACATCTCCAGCTGATCCAGTCAGTTCAACTGCTTTTCAGTTTTGACGTCTTCTTCATGCCGTTAGATGTGTACTGGGCTGACTGTGTCACTGACTGAGTACTGACTGCTGCACACTGGTCCTTTAATGGAATTTGGAAGCAGGACATGTACTTGAAATGGAGATTTTTTCCGTTCTAGTATTGATGAATTTACTTAAAGCTGCAGTCTGTAGGATGTGTCGGTATCTAGCTGTGGGGTTGCAGATTATAACCAACAGAAACTTCTCCTGCGTGCCAAAGCGTGTAGAAGAACTACGGTGGCCGACGCGAAAATGTGAATGTTCCTCTCTAGAGCCAGTTCATTTGGAGCAGAGAGGGAGAGGCGGCGACAGCAGCGAGTAACGTTATCGACTCCAGTCAAAGCAGGACAAATGAACAGTGCTTGTCTTGTCAATTCTGAATAGAAACATGGCTGGCTCCGTGAAGAGGACCCGCTTCTTATGTAGATATAAACGGCTCACGAAAACACAACGATTCTTATTTTCCAACGAGATTAACTAAAGTTAAAGTATTGATTCATGTATAGAGACACGATTTTCAATCGTCAGGGTGGATGAGTGGGTCATAAAAACACCCAGGAGACCGCTGATCATGTCCCGTGTGAAACCAGAAGTCAATGTTGATTTCTTTGTCATGTAACTTCCGTACTTAAGTTACACCGCATCCAGAGTTATTTTAACTCAAACCACCATCTTTTCCTAAACCTAACTAAGTTGTTTTATTGTGAAAAGACTGGAGCAGAAATTGACATGTGCGTCACATGTTGCTGGACATTCGTAAGAAAAGGCACAAAACATATGTTGTTGAAAGTCACGCTGAGCGTCACGAAAAAAAGGGGACATTTGTGTCAAATAGATTAACTGCTGTGAGACTGTGATGTATTTTCAGGTGATTATACACCAAAGAAAACAAACGTATTAATATTATATTCCATATCCGCTAATAGATCCCCTAAATGCTACACAATGGTCCTTTCAGTAAAGGATCTGAGCATCTCTTCAGTATTTTATCGAAACTAATATTATAGTGAGTGATGGGATTTTGCTTTTGAGATTATTTGTCCTATCTGGACTTTACTGTTGAAAATGTTCTCTGTTGTTGTTTTTATCATTTTTAGGCTTTAAACCTCCATTGTCCTGTATTATTAAGCCGTATTATTGTACTTTTTAAGAACAGCATTGAATAAAAAAACAAAACAGCGAGAGGTTTAACGAGAAGCTGTCAGAGCAGAGAGTAGAGTCATCCAACAGCTCTTCTCTTTCCTAAAGCCGTTGCTCTGTCAAAGGTATCACAGTCCGGTTAGCCCCGTCCGCTGACTGCCTTCCGGCTAGTTGCTGCTTGGTCTGATGGTGATGGTGGTGGTAGTTTTGTGTTGGTGGTGCGGATTGACCGCTGCAGGGCTGAGAGGTGGGAGGTCAAGGCTGGAGTAGCGATGGGACTCCGGTAAGGGAGATGTGTAGCCCCGCGGACACACACTGCATGAAATGTTTATACCTCCGGCAGCCCGGAGTGATGGATAGATGGAGAGAGGTGGAGCGATGAGGCAGCGGTGGGGGGGGGGTACGAACAGGTGGAGGGAAGGAGGAGGGGGGTAGAGATGGACGGAGATGGAGAGAGAGAAAAGGCCGAGGTCAACAGCCTTCAAGGCAACAACAGATAGATACAGTTGCTTCAGTATCACACGTGTAAACAGCATGAGGGGAGATACTAAACCGTCCCAAAATACACAAACAAATAGGAGAAGAAGTCTGCACCTGAGCCATCTCTACTATCTAGACACTAAAAAACAGGAGAAACTACTGGTCTGACGGGTTAAAGGGACCATACCAGTGGCTTTAAATGCTTCACTCCATTAACTATAAACCACTTATTGTATACGTTATGCACCACAACTAACCATTCAGCAAACCAAGTCTGTTTCTGGTTCTGTTTTCTGTCTGTGCAATATGAAGTTCATCAGGTTTGCGTGTTTTTGAGATAACCCAGAGCAGACTTTGCAGTTCATTGCTGTCCTAAAAGCAAAATGTTAACGTTGTATGCACTGCAATAAAGAACCGTTCAACCCCTTAAACTCACTGATCACAAATTGTCCAAAGCTGACACATCAGATGATATCTCAGAGGGAGAAATGTGTAAAACAATGCATCGAGAATACTTCCATTTGAAGAAATAATGCAGCCATAACTAGGATTAGTTGGTAATTCGGTTGTATGCCTCCGCCAACCAGTCAAGCTGCAGTTTAAATCCATCATCCAGCATGTCCAAAATGTCATCCTGTTAGACATTTATGTGAAATTGTCATAATTAGCACATGAATCCTTGAGTTAAGGCCCCGGTGACCTTTGACCATCATATTCTAATCAGTTCATCCTCAGGTCAAAGTGGATGTTTGTGCCAAATTTGAAAATTGCACTGAAAGGGAGCTACAGTGTGCAGACCTTCTTCTTCTTCTTCTTCTTCTTCTTCTTCTTCTTCTTTTCATTGCCAAATTTGAGGAAATTCGCTTCAGGCGATTCTGAGATCACAAGGGGTTAGGCTAGATTTTATTTTATGTTTTATTTATCATCATTGTCTCAGTCTGCTTCTCTGTCCCTCCCTACAGCCACAATCCCACTTCTCCAAACCTGTTCATGGCCATTTTGTCCATCAAATACCCTCTAAGGTTTCCACTGGGTCCACTCATATCACTGACTCCTCTGACTCCAGACACTCCCTCCTCCCACCTCCTCACCTGTTCACACTCTTTTCCCTCATCAGTCCTGCAGTCACCTGACCTTCCGGCCCGTCTGCTCACCTGCTTCCCATTCTCCCTAATCAGCCCAGTTGTACATGTACTGGTTCATTTCCACTTGAATCTGTGTTTGGTTCCTTCCCCTGTTGCTTCACACACACACACACACACACACACACACACACACACACACACACACACACACACACCAGCTGTGACAAGTATTTCTATTTTATTGGCATGAATAGAATCCAATTTGTATGAAGCACAAAAACACCTTATTTAGAGATATATGGGTTTCACTAGACCTACTGCAATTAAACTGCAGGTGACGACACTGTGATGAAGTATGCACCATGAGCAAGATTAAAGATTAAGATTAAAGCGTCTACATTGATTTAATACCATGAGGACACTAATTGCTGCAAAAAACATTGGACCGTAAATACATAAAAAAAACTAAAACACCTTAATCTGCAAAATAGTAAATAAAGGTTAAGCTTAGATGACTTGTAATTAAGGTGATACTTGGAAACACACCGATGTGCTCCTTTAGCTGTTTGATTTTCTTTCCGTGTTAAATTAAAAGAATCCTTTATTTGTACTTCATATTCTTCATAAAGCCGTCCTTGTGATTTCCTGCCAGGCTGCTTTTCTCTTTGACGGAGCTGTTGATCTGGTGTCTTTGAGCCAACGCACCCGGTGAAAAACACTAACGCAGTATCAAACCTGTTTACTCACACTTACTGAGGGTTTCATGTACTGAGAGGAGGCACTCGTATTGACTCTACTACAGGAAAACGCTCACAGACAAAAAACAAAACATTCAGCACATTTTAGAGCTGCAAAGAATACTGAAATATTGAATTCAAAGAGAAGTAAAGTTACTCTTGTCAGCAGCTCGCTTTGTACTGCCAACATCAAACTTTTGTCTTTCATAGCCAGAGGGCTTTGACACTTAGAAAAACAATATAAAGCGCTGAGGGCCATTCAGATGTTTAGGTTCTGCTGTGTTTAGATATTCACACTGTTTGGGGGAGAAGTTTGCAGACAAGTCTGAAAATCCTGAGGTTTAACCCGAGATAAAGTGCATGCAGAGCAATTAACCCACAGAAATAGTAGTGGCAACCTTAACAGTCCCTTCAGCACGATGCTAAATAACAGCTTTGAGTTTATGTCCTAATACCTGCTTTGAATATTAAAATATTCTGATGTCTTCTCACGAGAAAAGTGGCTAGACTTGTTCACAAACAATCTGTATTTTATCACGGCCAAAATAATTCACGATAACAATAATATCGCAACATCTTTAGAAAACCTGAAAACTAAATAAATAATGCTACCTGTCAAATTTACTCTATAATTTTAGGGTCAAAAAACAGACTTTCACCCAGGAGACCGGTATTCATGTCCTGTAACTTCAATACTTAAGTAACGCCACTTCTGTTGTTATTTAAACCCAAACTGCGATCTTTTCCTGAACCGAACTAGTTTCATTTTTAAAAGACTGGAGCAGAAATTGACATGTTGCTGGATATTCATAGGAAAACGCACTAAAAATACGTGAAAGTCGTGCTGAGCGTCACGAAAAAAGGCAAATTAGTGTCTATGTTCACAAAGCGAATAGATTCAGTTTTGTGACTCTTTCACACACTGCCGTGAGACTGTGTTGGAAATCAATGAAACCATGAACCAGGAAGTAAAAAGAGCATCCTCGTAGGGAGGAGGTCGGGGTTCATGGCTGGGTCAAAAAACACCAAACTTTTGCCAGTAGGCCGGCATCGTGTCCTGTGTGAAAGGACAACGCGATCTTTCAGTGTTATTTAATCACCGATGATGTATCCAAGCCGCACCATCTACATGCAGATGGTGTTTTTATCCAAACTGTTGCCTAAGCCTAACCAAGTCGATATTTTCCTAAACCTAACTAAGTAGTTTTATTTTAAAAAGACTGGAGTGGAAATTGACGAATTGACATTCGTAGGAAAAAGCACGAAAAATACATTGTCGTAACGTAACTTCCGTATAATTTTCCTAAACCTAACTAATTACTTTTGTTGCTTAAACTTGTTTCCTGTGAAGACAGAAGTTTATTTTGAAAATAC
>CAKAOH010039356.1:283-12148 GCA_916701665.1 Sebastiscus tertius | reverse complement strand
TTGTTCACAAACAATCTGTATTTTATCACGGCCAAAATAATTCATGATAAGAATAATATTGCAACATCTTTAGAAAACCTGAAAACTAAATAAATAATGCTACCTGTCAAATTTACTCTTTAAGTTTAGGGTCAAAAAACAGACTTTCACCCAGGAGACCGGTGTTCATGTCCTGTAACTTCAATACTTCAGTAACGCCACTTCTGTTGTTATTTAAACCCAAACTGCGATCTTTTCCTGAACCGAACTAGTTTCATTTTTAAAAGACTGGAGCGGAAATTGACATGTTGCTGGATATTCATAGGAAAACGCACTAAAAATACGTGAAAGTCGTGCTGAGCGAAGGCAAATTAGTGTCTATGTTCACAAAGCGAATAGATTCAGTTTTGTGACTCTTTCACACACTGCCGTGAGACTGTGTTGGAAATCAATGAAACCATGAACCAGGAAGTAAAAAGAGCATCAAACGCTTCATAGGGAGGAGGTCGGGGTTGATGGGTGGGTCAAAAAACACCAGACTTTTGCCAGTAGGCCGGCATCGTGTCCTGTGTGAAACTAGATGTCAACGGTGACTTATTTGTCTTTTAACTTCCGTACTCAAGCAACGCAATCTTTCAGTGTTATTTAATCACCGATGATGTGTCCAAGCCGCACCATCTACATGCAGATGGTGTTTTTATCCAAACTGTTGCCTAAGCCTAACCAAGTCGATATTTTCCTAAACCTAACTAAGTAGTTTTATTTCAAAAAGATTTGAGTGGAAATTGGCGAATTGACATTCGTAGGAAAAAGCACAAAAAATACATTGTCGTAACGTAACTTCCGTACTTAAGTAAAGCCATTTCCGTAGTTATTTTAACCCAAACCACGATTTTCCTAATCCTAACTAATTACTTTTGTTGCTTAAACTTGTTTCCTGTGAAGACAGAAGTTTATTTTGAAAATACTGTATGCATGTAACAAGCAGAAATTGACACGTGTTGTTGGACATTCGTAAGAAAATGCACAAAAAAATGTAGAATAACTTTTGTAAGATTTCACACGAACCGCTGTATGAGCGATTCGTTGATTATTTATACCTGTGCTTGTCTTGTCATAATTACTGTAATGTCTATTCTGTATATACCTACACCTAAGTATAAACGATGAGCGGTATCTTACAAGATTTCACGTGGGAAAAAAGTAATAAAAACTCATAGAAAGTGTGGTCATTGGTAAGAGATGTGATAAACTCTATAATGGATGTCCAGAAGTGGGTGTTAGTTAGATGTTCCTACCAGCGTAAAAGAGAACACACCATTATTGTCCTAATTAAATAACACGGTGCTCTGTGGAGCTCATTTTGATATAACCTCCATTGATTATTTTAGACTGTGTCATGTTTTATTAAAAGTGATTCATTCTAAATTGTTGCATTAGAGGTGTACAAATGTTCACACTGCACGAAGGCAGAAAAGCTTGTTTGTTTTGGAGTGGCCTTCTAGGACCTTCCATTACACTTCTATTTTTGGGAAGTAGTCTCTCAGCATTTCTTCCACCTGTACTGCCAAACCTCACAACAAAGCTCAGGAAGACACATATTAATGCCGACCTTCTCGCCCTTTTAAACTCAACTCCATATTTCATGGTGACTTTGGTTTTCACTTCTCACTTATCTATAGTTCCAAAAGGAAAGAAAAGTAAAAAGTAAATAGATTCTGCCTTCTCTCCTGTGAAGGAAAGCAAGGTGACAACATCACTCTGAGGTTAAAAGCTCTTTTCTTTAAGGTACAGCTCAGAGTTGAGAGAAGCTGTAGCTGTGATTGAAGTCGAGGAAAAAGCGTTAGTGCATCACCGGCCTGGTCTCACTTCCAGGGCGCCAAATACCAGCAGTTGGGCAGCAGCCCGCGGTGTCTTGATGTGGCAGCCCTGAAAATGCACTTCCCTTGACAAGTAATTGAGAATGCAGTTTAGTTGTATGGGAATGAAATTTTGCAGGACACAGGGTTCAACACTGAAGCACAAAGCATACTTTAGCGTCTGTATGAGATGCACCAGGCTATCGACAAACTAATTATTAGAGCAAGTGATGTAGTATTAAGAACGAGAAGTCCTCTAAGGGCGGGAGGGAGGGGTGGTTGCGTTACATCCGTAGCTTACGTTGCGTTACAAGCGACTTATTTTAAGCCAAAATATGATTTTTTTTCTAACCCTAACCCTAAATGTAACCGCCACCGTTTTACGTTAACCGCGCGTGAACCTTCAGAATCAAGATACAATATGACGAGTAGGGGTGAGATCACGTTGAGCATGCATGGATCCACTCTTCTTAGTTCTTATCCATCCATCCATCCATCTGAGACCACTTGCAGTCCCCAAAATGTCCTTTTCCACAGCAACATCCTCCAACTCCTCTTGGAACATCGTCTAGAAACAAATTTTCAAGTCAGCTGAAATACATATACCATAAATATGTTTGTAAGTTTTGGGTGTATGTGCCCAGATGTCCCTCGGGGACGCTCCTGGCTATTAGCAATGCATTTATTAATAGGACTGGATGCAATGCGGCAGTTGTTGGCAAAAAAGTTGGTGTGTAAAAGTGACCGACTACGATACTGCAACAAAAACATTCTGTGTGGTCCGAAAAGTGTTTTCCCCATACGCCGCCATTTTACTTAATATGTCTGTCAATTATTGCTCTTTGTATGATGACTTTTTAAACCATCAAGGTGTAATATAGTTGTAAAACTTCCTCAGAGCCTTGATTGAAGCTAACAGCAGAATTTCGGGACCACGCCTCAACCCGTGCCACTTCCCGTATTTCTTTTAGATAAAAGCCTCGCCCACTCCTCCCGTTCTGATATCTTGAATTAGAGTTTTGACTAGTCAAAATGACGTTGCAGATATCTATAATGAATATCCTTGTCTCGCTATTAAATGTTGAATCGTCGTACCCTATGTGACCACCAGCCAGTGAGTCCATCATCTCAGCCCTCCAGCACTAACTGCACTCTGCAAGTTAATCCCCAACCCCCGAGTCCTCCGCGTCCAAAAACTTAAAACTGTCCTATGAAAAGATGCAACATTAACTTTATGTGTTCGAAGATCACCGCCTCTGAAATCCACCTTTTATGTGTTAAGCCTATTGGGACCCGGCTATAAGGCCTTCCACTTCAAAAGGTCCTGAGCAGCATGAAATGAAGTAATTACAACAACATAATTGTGTTTATACAGGAGTAAGAACAAAGAGCTCTTAAAGGGAATGTAGCCAAGTGTGTACATTTTGCTCGTAAGTGAAACATTCATTACGGCTGATCAAAGTATATCCAGCGGGGCAGAGAGTGGGAGGAGAGACGAAAGAGTGATGCAAGCGCTGCCTTTCATTTGCTTAAGGGACAACAGCAAAGAGAAACGCACCCCGCAGCCCCGACGCCCTGTCCTAATGTCATCATCATCACAGTGTGAGCGAGACAGAGAGAAAACACAGTGGAAGAAAAGAGAGTCTACCACAGGAAAAAGTTTGCATTCAGTTTACACCGAGTCATCTGTGAAGAAGGCAAAGTCAGATAGAGCAGAAACACGAGTGTTGCTGTGAGATAAATCCGACAGCCCGCAGCATCACTGGCATTATAGTGGAGTTCGGTCTCTGTAGCCGAAGTTTCAAAGGTGTTTTTAACACCAACAGTAATTGGTTATTTTGGTTCTTAGCAAATACATAATTCTGCATGTTTTTTTTTTTAGGGGGGGTTGTAAAAGAAATAAACCGACTAGAAGGAAGCACAGGCTCTTTGCCCTCATGAAAGACGTCATGCACAACCTGCATTTGGAAAATTCTCATTGCGAGAGAGTGAAGACAGATCTGGCAACCGTTTATCAAACACTTCAATAACAGCGATAGTTAATCTTCCCCACAAACTAGACACATTCACAAAAACTCTATTGACATATTCGACATCCACTTACTCCTCTCACTCCATTACGCCAAATTCACACCAGGCTGCGGCGAAGTGCGGCTCGCCACAATTATTATATCAGTCAGTGTCCAGGAGGCGGGTTAGTGTGTTTCAGGCAGAAAGAAGTCTTTGTAACGCAGGTCAACATGTCCCAGGATCTGTTTACTGATTGGCTGCAGGTACTTTCCGGCCTGTGTGTGTGTTTAACCAATCAGTGACGGTCATCCTTGTAATCTCCACCCCGAAAGTTCCTGTCATTTCATAAAATACTACCCCGACCAGGGCCTTTTTGGGGGGCAAAATGTCCCCAGAACTTAATTTAGACCCTGGTCCCAGTGGCCAAAACACAACGAGTTCCTCAAAAGGTTCCTAGTCACGGGGGGAAAGTTCCTGCGGTCGAAAAAGGGCTCTAGGGGAATCATTGTCTAGGATTGAGCTACACCGATCATAACATTAAGACCACTGACAGGTGAAGTGAATAACATGGATTATCTCGTTGGCACCTGGCAGTGGTCAGGGGGGGGGGTATATTAGACAACAAGTGAACATTTTGAACTTTGAACTTTGTGTTGGAAGCAGAAAAAATGGGCCAGCGTAAGGATGTGAGCGACTTTGACAAGGGCCAGATAGTGCTGTCTAGACGACTGGGTCAGAGCATCTCCAGAACTGCAGCTCTTGTGGGATGTTCCCGGTCTGCAGCGATCAGGACCTACGTACCAAAAGTGGTCCAAGGAAGGAAAACCGGGGAACCGGCGACAGGGTCAGACCCGAGGCTCATTGATGCACGTGGGGAGCGAAAGGCTGATCCGTGTTGTCCGAACCATTATAAGAACTATGTGACATCAACGCGTTATCAGTCACACTGTGTAGGTGTTATACCCTGTGGTCTTAATGCTCAGACTGATCAGAATCATTAAAAAAAATCCTGAATCCGGTCATGATCTAATGGATTGTTCATTGTGCCACACCCCACCCTCCAAAAGATGTCATTCAAATCCATCTCATCCAATTTTTGGAGTAATCCTGCTAATAGACAGACAAACCAACGGCGGTGAAAACATAACCTCCTTGGCTGAAGGCCTTTGGCCTTGGCGGAGGTAATAAAAACTGATGAATATTAGTTTATACCAGAGATTCACACGCTAACTTCACACCAGAGGGGCAAATTATTCAGTTTTCTTTCCTGGGAGTTAAAGGTAAAATCAAAAGTTTAACATAAAAATCCTGTTTAAGTGTACTTAAACTTTTTATTTTCACTCTTTTAAAGTCACCAGAATGCAGGAAACAAAGTCACTGAAAGTCATATTTTTCATTCGTATCACTCCATGTAATGATGAACATGTACAGTACATGGTTACATAGAGACCTTGAAGCTTAACTCCAAGTGTATGTGAGTTTATGTGTCAAGTCGCACTTGTGCTTAAAATAACCCAGGAACAATTAGTATTCAGAGAGCCTGTTGAATGCATAATAGTAGGTAGTGTGAGTGCAGGTGTGTGTGTAGTTTATTAACAGCAGTGGAGCTCTTCACACACTGCTGACAGGCTGCTGCCTGTCTCATTAGAGCAACACACAGTGTGAATGTTGAGAGTGTGTGTGTGTGTGAGGGTCTGTCGTGGTGTGTGTGTGTTCTTGTGCATCTTCATTGGAGTTGAAAAACGCTCCAAATGCAAATCTGCGTAGAAACGGCGCCAATCGTAATAAAAACGCCAACATTTTTAACCACCGTTATTCATCTTCTCTTTATTTCTCTCTCCCATCGATGAATGACTGCGAGCCGCTTCATCTGTTCTGTCGGAGTCCTGGCAGGAGGGAGGGATGAAAAGAGAGGAAAGGGCACGCAGTGAGCCGGCGACAGCCAGAAAGAGAGCGATGCTGGAGATGTTCAATTAAGCTTCCCCCTTTTTTTTTTTTTTTTTTGCGGGCGCCCGGTGGTTCGTTAATCTAGTGGAGATAAATATTATACAGCATTAGCTCCATTCATCCTGCAAAATCAATTCTCTCCTTCCCCTCCTCTCTCCCCCCTTTTTCCTCTCACTTCTCTTTCACTTATTCAATAGGAAAAAAAGTGCCAGAGAAAATAAATGACTGCCTTTATAATAAGTGGTCCTAATGCAGATGAATGGTGCTGGATCTCAGAGCAGTGGAGCCTCTCACCCGTCTGCCACCTACTTTCATTTAGCTCCATAATAAACAGCAAGCAATCTCCCACCGCTTCAGTCTTTCACTCCAATATTTTAGTTTCCATGCCAGCTCTCACTGCGGCGTGCTCACGGTAAATATGAGTTTAATACACGAAAATAACTAAATAAACGCTGATTAGAGACTAAGGTCTAGAAAGGTGTTATATAAATGCAGCTCATTTACCTTTTAACTCTACAAACTGGAAGCTTGGAGTTACCAGGGAGGGAGGTGAACGGAATTAGATTTTAAATCTCCAACTTCATGGAAGTACAACACTAAATAGTTGTAGTGTTCTTTAGTTATCCATGTGATGCAAGTTAAGTGTTTAGAATCCAATTACAATATAAGTTGATCATGTGTAAAACACATTAACTTGGTTTGCTTTCATTTGGTGTCAACAAAACTAAACAATTACAGATATCCCAGACCGTGTAAATGTAACACAAACAGTATGTTTAGAATCAAACTGAAGCAAGCAAGAAGTTAAAGCGGCGGTAACTTCATTAATGATTTAAATCTTCTGATGTGGCATTGTGATCTTACGTATGTAGCCTTATTAACCTGATTGCTTTTCTAGCCGCCGCGCTCAGGATGAGTCCAGCACCATCAAAACTGTAATTTTTCTTAACAGTACAAGTCTAAATATTGTTTCCTCCAAGGAATCACAATAAAATATACCGTTGTGTTAATTAATTGTAATTTAAAGGGTCGAATAAGTAGGTCAACGGACGTTTTACTGTCGTCAGGTAGTCGCTTTCATTCCAAAATGGCAAAAGCATAGCTCTGCTGCTGGAACGAACACTTTACTTTCACTTATTATCAATATATAGTAAGTTCTTTGGCTGTAGTATAGACGGCATGAAACTCCATCTGGGTTGGAGGTTGGGGCGATGGATGGGAGACCACAGGACTTTCACCCAGGAGACCAACAACGTGTAGTCGTCTTAGTGTTCACAAGCGTTAAGTTTCACTTTCAATTTACAAAACGTAGTTATTTTAAGCCAAAACACTTTTCTTAAACTGAACTAAGTTGTTTTGTTGCCTAAACCTAAAGAAGCCTTTTTGTATGTGTTCAAAACACAACATGTTAGAACATGTTGCTTTTAAGTTTCACTTTCAGTTTTACAACGTAGTAGGTGTAGCAGGCCCCTACTGACCCACATCTATGAGGCTGATAACGACTGATAACGCACGTTTAATGAGCTGACAACAATCAAATGAGGTGCTTTCCAGAAAGAGTGCCATTATTACTCTGGACAATCCACAGAACACACGCTCTGTAGTTTTCATTAGAACGACTTTCTACTAAAGAAATGAAAACTGTGCACAGTGTTATAATCTGTGTTTACCAGCCCACCTATACCCAACCCCCAAACTCATTAGACGAGGGCTCCCCCTCAATCTAACCTCCTGGTTTCAGCTACACTTTCAGGTCACTGTTTTGGATTTCTGTTTCGGTTCTTATCAGTGTTTCCAGCAGCAGCAGGCAGCTCCGAGAACCCACCACGCTACATGTCCAGCATCAAACAGCAGACAGAAAGTGGAGAATTTAGCCGCTAATGAGCAAGATCTTTCTCTCAGTTAGTAAGAGACCAAAAATAGGAGATATTGGACTTATTACTTCTGCCAAATGACCAGAAATGTTGCTCCAGATGTGCTGGATGTGTAAATAGGAAACGTTTTTCTAAAAGATGCCATATCGTCTTTAAATGTCAGTGTTGTGTTTACTGAATAAAACTACATATCTTCCCCTTTTCTAAACCTTTATCTAAAGCTTAAAGTACTCATGTTTCCCACAGACTATAAAGGAGGACAACGTGTGAAAAGGTGGAGCTCAAAGAAGTGTCAGACTGGTCATTTTATGTTGTTGATTGAACTTGGTTAAAGTGTTAATTAAACCGCCTACTCACAGTGGAGCCACACTCCTTCACAAAGGCACACGTGTTCCCGTTACACAATCAAAAAGTGTGTTCACAAATACAGATGCGGAAAACACATTCGACAGTATCTATTGAGTGGATGTGAAGGTGAGACCAAGGTGAGAGATGAGGAGGCACAGATACGCTCACACCTATAACTCTAAACCGGTGGAAACACACCCCATAAATGTTTCACAATGCCGTGATTCCCACTGTCTGGAGTGTTTGCATACATCTGGTTTGGATGGCAAGTTTTGAGCATGAACAAGTACTAAAGTTCTGAACAAGTTGTGCCAAACTTGAATTCTGTGAAGACATTTTTATCAAGCTTTTTTTTTTTTTTATCAGGATCTGAGCACTTGGAGATATTAGAGTGAGCTAGTCCACTTCAAAAAGACTCATCCACATCTGGCTCTGTTTCACATCTACCGCAGGTTGGAATCACTTCAAATCCAACGGATTTTACTCCGTTGTTTGTGTTTTGAACACTTAAAGCAAAGGCCTTTGAAGAAGAGTGCCTTTTTAAATCTATGGATGCTCTAGCAGGCTAAAGACACGACAACCACAAAACTCTGTTAAACTATTCAATCTTTATTAATCTGTCCCTGCATACATATCTCACCAAGGGGTTCCAAGCTTTCAGAACAAGAACCTTGGATTAGAAAACATGCTTTTCATTGCCGCTTATCGATTCCCGAAACAAACTTATGACCTGCTGCGCGTCAGTCTACATTACCAGTTAGCCTATCAGCTTGTTCCTATTCCCAGGGCGTCAAATACCGAGGCTTTGTCACGGCTTATGAGTCAGTACGATCACAATGATAAGTCCAGTAACAAAGAGTAAAGAGAAGTTCCTTGTTTTCATCAAACAAGCACATGAAGAAACTGACACACCTTATTCGATAAGGTGTACAAGTTGTTTATGATATGCATGTACAGTATGTATGTATGCAACAGATAAACACCCACGCCACGCACAGTCAACAGTGAATAGATATCAGGCAGATGCACAGATTCACACATTTTATATATAAACACACTTCCTGGAGGACAGCTGTTCTGCAACTTCCTGTCTGTCAAAATAAAATGTGTGAAAACAGCAGGAGAATAAAGTCCGATACTTCTTTACCTTTCTCTCTTTGAATGTTCAGACGTTACTGTACATGCACCGGCCCTTCTACGTTTGGCTTTTTTGGTAATGTTTAATGCTATTTGATATAATCTTGGATTTGTACAACCGATGATTATGATGATTTCATCAGTTGGTTACCATACAGTTTCTCATCTGCGCTCTGGGTGGGGTGAGAATGTGATGGTGAGATTGATGAAACCTTGAGCGGACTTTGCTTTGAGATTTGAGTTGTCTGTCTCATATCTTTTACAATTAAAAGGTGCTTATGGAATAGTTGGCTCACTACAAGCTGCTTTTGAATGTTTATGATAACGTGGATCTGTAATTAATGTTTGATATTAAATTAAATTGAATGTGTGAGATGCACCGTTTAGGAAGTGACGTACGTGACGGTTATAAATGATGCCTTCACTTTACAAACCTAGTAATTTTAGGCCAAATCATGATGTTTTTCCCTAAACTTAACTAAGTGGTTCTGTTGCCGAAACCTAAGCAAGTGTTTTGGTTTGAATTTACAACGTTAACCACATGTTTGAGCGTGGTGGAGCGCCATAGTTTGACGCGCTTTAGAAAGAAAAGTGTCAGTAAGTGAAGAGTTTGGATGAGGACGTGCTGAAATAGCATTAAACACATTCAAATGATGACAATTACAAAGCAATTTGTTCCTTTTATAATCTACTCAGCACTTAACTTGGGTACATTTCTGGTGTGGCTCGGAGTGCACTACATATGTTAACATAGCAACTGCAATGCTGGATACTTTTAAGTGCACAATGCATTAAAATGAAGAACATTACAAGTGACTTTGATCCTTTATAATCTACTTGATTATTCCAAGAAAAGTCTGCACACAGCGTGATGCGAGCTCTTGTATTGCTGCACACATGCTGACACGTACAAGAACGAGAAATAGCAGTTTCTTCACAGAGTACAATGACTTATGAAAAGAAGTCTATTTCAAGGCTGAGTGTGGGTCAGAAGATGGAACATGTTGCATAAACCTCAAGGATTCAGACTCCACCTCTCCTCTGCACCTTTACCTATTTCATACTTCTCCTTCCACCCTTCTCCACCCTCTTCACTCACTTTTCCATCTTCATCTTCTCTCCTTCTTTGTTTTTCCCATCATGCTCCCTCTCTCTCATCTCCCCCTCTCTTCATTTCTTTACCTCCTCTTTCCTTCTGTCCTTTACCTTTTCTCTCAGCGGTGACTAATCACCCTTGTCAACACATAACTTTCCATTATTGACGCATCAGCCGCTTGGCGCCTCTGGCTACAATCCTCTCCTCCTCCATTTGCTGGGAAGGGTCAGATATATACATTAAACCTATATGCACGATGCATTTTCTGGTGTGTCGTTTGCTCAATCGATTCGCCAGAAATAAAATGTTGGCATTGAACATTTCTGCAAACCACGGATACGTTGAATGTCGACGCTTCTGAACGAAAAATCTGTATCATATCAGCCTCGTATCTCGCTTGCAGAAACGCACAATGTCACGTGGTTAACGTTGTGAAACGACTGGTTAGGTTTAGACAACAAAACACCTGCCTGTGTCTCTTTTTGCTTTTTAAACTACATCACTTTCTCTGACTGAAATACATTCAACGTATCCCTGGTTTGCAGAAACGTCCAATGCCAACATTTTTCCACAGCGACTGGCCTGCATTTGCTCTAGAAACGTGAATGTTTGTTGAAGGTTAAAGATGAGGAGAGCGAGGTGAATGGGACCATAATGGAGGCCAAACGTTAAAAAGAAATAGTGTCGAGCCTGAGTCTCAACAACTGTTTGTCATGAATAAAGTCATTCGCTGCAGGTTTTCTTGCATCAGTTGTTATCGTAGCACCAGTTTGTGCCTCTCAAGCATTTATCACTAGATTCGTGTCACAGAGAAGTATCTGTTTTTTCGGAAAGATAAATCTTTAAATACACATCAACAACAGACAATATCCAAGAACTGATCTCACATCACGCACAGCAAATGTCAACTGATACAGCCCATTGTCTTATTTATTTATTCATTCATTCATTTATTTATTTTTTCCTGACAAACCTACCTCTTTGTACTGTACTGCTGCTTAGCCTCTTTACTGTTTGTATCATATATTTAGTCATGGAGATATAGGTCGGGTGGGATGGGTGGAGGGAGTGTTTATAATGTGAAATCGTCCTTCATGTTATAACAAAATGTTGAAAACAAATAGCAATATATATTTTTTTTAAAACAGAACAATCTTTAAAGAACCAAGAAGGTCATTTAACAACTCTCATCATATACAGTAATTATTAAAAATATATATTATCCCAAGTTGTCACTCTGCTTCTTAGTTATGAAAGGTGGTACGTGACAAACAATAAATGATAATAATAATAATAATAATAATAATAATAATAATAATAATAATAATAATAATAATAATAATAATAAAATAAATGTTAAAACGATTATTTAAAAAAAATAAAAATAATTAAAGCTGCAAGCAGCGATGAACGGGCCCTCGCCCACGCTGGCACGTCTGGGGAACACGCATGTCGGGGAACACGCTGTCGTGGCACGTATCTGTCTTCAGGCCAGGACTGTTATCCAGCTTGAGAAGTTTGGAGCAGCTGGGACTAGGTAAAGGCAAGTAACAACAGCCTTCTGTGTCATGGGGTAACTTCAAAATTCACGTGTGGCATGACCTTTTGTCCGATC
>CAKAOH010039353.1:0-34086 GCA_916701665.1 Sebastiscus tertius | reverse complement strand
TGGGTTCTATGGGTACCCACGAGTCTCCCCTTTACAGACATGCCCACTTTATGATAATCACATGCAGTTTGGGACAAGTCATAGTCAAGTCAGCACACTGACACACTGACAGCTGTTGTTGCCTGTTGGGCTGCAGTTTGCCATGTTATGATTGGAGCATATTGTTTTATGCTAAATGCAGTACCTGTGAGGGTTTCTGGACAATATCTGTCATTGTTTTGTGTTGTTAATGGATTTCCAATAATAAATATATACATACATTTGCATAAAGCAGCATATTTGTCCACTCCAATGTTGATAAGAGGATTAAATACTTGACAAATCTCCCTTTAAGGTACATTTAGAACAGATAAAAAATGTGAGATTAATTGCGCAACATATTTAGTCAATTGACAGCCCTAGTTTTTATGTTACCTGAAGGCCACCGTAGTTCTCTGACACGCTTGTGAAACTACGGTAATGTGAGCCGCAGAGTGCAAAACCGTGGTACCGCCAGCCGCCGTATGACCTCCTTAAGTAGTGTTATTATGGCAAGGATGGCCAAACAGGATTACCATGGTTTTGCACTTTGCGGCTCACATTACCACAGTCTTGGAAAGGGAGACGTGAGTGGAGGGGTACTCAGTTGATTGCAATCTGCAACCACACCACAAGATATCGCCAAATCCTACACACTGTACCAGAAACGATGTTGATAATAAATTAGGCCCTAACTGATTTATCAAACAAAAATGCTAAACATTAACTGTTTCCTTATTACAAAACGTTACGACTTGCTGCTTTTCTTTTCTCATTATTTAATCAGAAGTTGAACACATTTGGGTTTTGGACTGTTGATCAGACAAAACAAGCAATTTGAAGATGTCACCTTGGGCTTCCAGAACCTGTGATCAACATGTTCTACAATTTGTTAACATGTTCTAAATGAAAAGGTTAATCATTGAAGTGAAAAAATAAGATCTGGAATAGACTTACAAACTTGTGGATAATTAAACAACCTATCAGTTTTAGGTCTAGTCCACACGTACACAGGTTATTTTCTAAACAGCGTTTTTCTTCTGTTGTTCTCAAGAAAAATCCTGACCACACAATTACAGTTTTAAAAAAATCTCTGTCGAGTAGAAAAACGCAAAAACAGTATTGAAGCGCTGTCAAGGCCAGTGGGCAGGTTGGGACACACCACACACACACACACACTGGGGACAGGTCTGTGTCGTAGGAGTGATGCATTGGATAAGTAAGATAGCAGTGACCTTTGTAGTGCATTCTGATGCCTCTGTTCCTCAATATACTGAAGCAGAAGAGTAACTTTACATTTGTTTAAACATGTAAAACGTCCTGTTATCAGGTTATTTGGCCACGTCCACCGTTCATGGATGTATTTATGCCGCTGTTGCACGGCATGACGCCTCATTAGTGACGCCTCACAAAAGACATAGCGGCTCACACTCTGACGTTACAAGCCAAAAACTCAGTTTTTTCCGTCTACACTTTAACACTGAAAACGGAGTTTCTGAGAATCTTCACTCTGGACAGAATACCCAGCCATGAAAAGGCCAGTCAGAGGTGTGAATCAGAGCTGCAGAAAATGCTAAATGTTTAAGTGTTGCAGTTCTGAACCAAACGCCATAGTTGCCAAATTAATCCAAAATAGACCGTGAATTTTATTAATGAATTTATTTATTTAGCCATTAGCGGCACACCTAATATCATTTTAAGCTCTGTGATTGGATGTTTCTTACTTAGATACAGCTTGAGAGTCATAGTTAACTTCTTTCCTCATGTTTTTATGCACACAGGCTTGTACCTTTTGATGACTGATGATTCAAACAGGAGAGTTTTATGTTAAACTGAGTTGTAGATGTGCTCCGACTCTAAGTCACCTAACTTTGTCTATATGGAGAAAGGAATGGGACTTTTACTTTATGGAAATACTCATTATTTGCAGCCCTACTTGACTCTCCTCTTAGACCTCTGTGTATCATGAAACTAAACAAAATAGTTCCAGGATAATAGATATGTGATATTTGCCCTTGGAAGGATTATTTCCACATAATTTTAAGAAATGTGTTACAAACATACAGTATATCTCTTGGTAAAGTCAGCTTCTTTTGACCTGGTCGGGTTTAACATGTTGTATCACTGTTCTGAGAGATTCTCTGCACACACGGTAGGATGCTTCCTATGAGCTCAAGCTGTTTATTATGATCAGCGTGTCTGTCAGTGGATGGAAAGAGAGTCCACTTTGAAGCTCTCGGCATAAAAATATACATGATTGGATCATTTGTTTTGATCCTGATAGTGTTTTCAGTGTTTTGGTTTTCAGACTAATGTTATCCAACCTTAAATATTGGTTGATTTATACTGAATCGGTTCTCCTCTTCCTCTCCCCAGGGCGCTGTGCCAGCTGTGGAGAGAACGTAGTAGGTGAAGGCACCGGCTGCACCGCCATGGACCAGGTCTTCCATGTCGACTGCTTCGTCTGCATGACCTGCAGCACCAAGCTGCGTGGCAAGCCTTTCTACGCTGTGGAGAAGAAGGCGTACTGTGAGCCTTGCTATATTGTGAGTAACTTTTTCTTTCTGCCTCACCACCTAGTTTAGGCTCACTCTGGTTATTTATGTGTCCATGTTTCAAGTGTGCACATTATGATATCAGGGGTGGGCACATCGGTGGCCTTGTTCCTGGAATGTTCATATATTTACTTCAGACAACAACATTTCGTTTCATCAAAGCCCGGCGAGCTCCCACCTCTCAGCACACGCATCTTCATTTCCTCTTTTTCTTTGGCTTTGTTTTGCTTTTGGTCACTCAATGAAACTGTATTCCATGGTGTCTTCCCCTGAAAGGGATTTCTTGCAGTTACACAACTTTTAATGACCGATACTGTTGAAGTACATAGACATGAGGAGAAAGTGTAAATAATGTAACTGACAAGATTCCTCTTGTTAAGTGTTCAGTGTCTTGAAGTTCTTTGAATGTGTTAGCAGCAGAGGGTGAAACCAAGTCATTGTTATACAACTCACAAGTAAGTCTCCAGTCATTGCACAAGTAAAGACTGACAAGTCCCAAGTCAAGTCCCAAGTCAAAACAGGCTAGTCCCAAGTCAAGACTGATAAGTCCCAAGTCAAGTCCAAAGTCAAGACTGACAAGTCCCAAGTCATGACTGAAAAGTTCCAAGTCAAGTCCCAAGACAAGACAGGCAAGGCCCAAGTCAAGTCCCAAGTCAAGACAGGCTAGGCCCAAGTCAATCCAAAGTCAAGACAGGCTAGTCCCAAGTCAAATCCAAAGTGAAGACTGACAAGTCCCAAGTCAAGACTGAAAAGTTGCAAGTTAAGTCCCAAGTCAAGACTCCCAAGTCAAAACTGAGAATTCCCAAGTTAAGTCCCAAGTCAAGATAGGCAAGTCCCAAGTCAAGATTCCCAAGTCCTAAGTCAAGTCCCAAATCAAGACAGGCTAGTCCCAAATCAAGTCCCGAGTCAAGACAGGCTAGTCCCAAGTCACGTCCCAAATCAAGACAGGCTAGTCCCAAGTCACGTCCCAAATCAAGACAGGCTAGTCTCAAGTCAAATCCAAAGTCAAGACTGACAAGTCCCAAGTCAAGAGTCCCAAGTCAAAACTGACAAGTCCCAAGTTAAGTCCCAAGTCAAGACAGGCAAGTCCCAAGTCAAAAGTCCCAAGTCCCAAGTCCTAAGTCAAGTCCCATGTCAAGACAGGCAAGTTCCAAGTCAAGACTGACAAGTTTCAAATCAAGTCCCAAGTCAAGACAGGCTAGTCCCAAGTCAAGTCCCAAATCAAGACAAGTCCTAAATTATTCATAATACGCTATTCACCAAATGTAATGAAATTTGCGTCTCGGTCTGTGTTTTTCATTTTTTGTTGACCAAAGCATTGTTTTGGTTTGAAAAAGAAATTATCTTTGATATCATTTCTTTCCAACTGGTGCTCAGGATTGTAATGTTAGTTCTTCATGTTTCTCTCCTGCAACTTAAAGTGGCAGTAGGCAGAATGTTTTTGTCATCATTGGGAAAAAATTCCACAATAACCTTTCAGCATATTGTAATTCAAGTGTTCTGAGAGAAAACTAGACTTTTGCTCCTCCTCATGGCTCTGTTTTCAGGCTTTAGAACATCTAGCCTGTGACGGGAGACTTTGACCAATCACAGGTCATTTCAGAGAGAGAGCGTTCCTATTGGCTGTGCTCCGGTCATGTGACCAGAACTTGGCGTTCCTTCATCTTCACTACAAGATGATTCTGAAAACAACGGGGGAGAGAAATAGGCATTACAGTAACAGAATATTGACTCATATTTGATGAGCGCTGCCTAGTTTGACCGTCTGATCGGAGTTTGCGAGTGATTGACAGTCAGCTCTCATAGACAGCAGCTGGACAGCAGACCTCAGATCAGCTCTTACTGCTTGTCTTCCTCCGTTCTGTGAAATCTTGCAGATGCCGTTAGGAGCACCGGAGGACACAGAGGCACATGATTTTTTCAGGTTACCTGTCTCATGTACTACTGTCACGATATAGCGACCGTTTTATAAAAATAACTTTTTTGAATCATATTTGAGCCAATCTCGCCTACTGATGTTTTAATTGGATGCTGTTGGATTGATTCAAACAAAGTGGATCTGTGGAGTTAAGTGTTGACTTGCTGGGAATAAATTGCATTAACGTTAGTTGATTCAGGAAGTGAAGGGAAATTAATTGATTCAAAATAACATACTTTTTAATCTTTGGGCTTGGGGCACGTTATAAAGTATTTTCAAGCCACAAGGCTCAAGTCCAAGTGAAGTCACAAATCACTGGTGTTAAAGTCCAAGTTGAGTTGCAATATATACATACATACCAGAACCAGGGCTGCGACAGCAACAACTCAGCCTTAATGGTAAGCGTTCTACCCAGTGAGCCCCAATCGATATGTTTAACAATGTATCAAATAACTATTTGTGATGTGAAAGGTGTCGCTCATAATCACAAGCCACCAGAGAATTATCACCTGACTCTGCAGTTTCTGTCAGCTCTATAGATCCTACGTTTTATGGACCTCAACTTCACTGTTTTGTTTTACCCTCACTCCTCTCATCAGCCTCGTTCCCAGCAGCAGTGAGCAGCTGTTTCCAGCAAAAAAAAAAAAAGCCTTAAAAAACCTGCTATTCGCTAGCTGTCCAACATGAATTGGCAGACAGACAAAGTTAACAATTAGCAGGTGAACGTACTGGAGCATTTAGCAGCTTAAGAGGTAGTGGAGTGAATACTGGATTTAAACATGACTCTAAATGAATGCTAATGCTGCTCTGTGTCTGCTGAGTGTATAAGAAGGCAACATTTTATGTTAGCCACATCAACTTTATAAGATGATAATGTGTTAGTGTTGTGTTTATAACTTGTTATGCTGCCCCCAAGTGGCCAAAATCAATGAATACAGGTTTAAGCCGCTTGCCGCCTTTTGTTGAAAGTGACATCAGAGTCAAATGTTAATAGCAGCTATGAGATGAATTAACATGGCTTCACATTTGTCTTGGCTACCCATTATTTCACTTTGTCTTGCCCAGGTCAACCTGATATATTATTAATTTTTCCCTTCTAAATAATGATTTCAGAGATGCATTCATTGTCTTTTTATAATAAAGGATTTTCAGATATCTCTTCCTTTGTGAATTAGATGATGAATATATTGTTTCCACATGCACATCACTCAGTGAGCTGATGCATAACTATCTGGAGTTCCAGCTGATAAGCAGTGAGATATGGTTTAAATGCACTTGAGTTATTAAATGAGTGTTAAAATCATGTTAGAATGTAATATGGTATTAATTATCTTTGTGGATTACATAACACAGAAGATTCTGTCTCTTATGTTTCCTCATTTTTACTTTTCTAAATCAGTCTTCTGATGTAATGACTGACAGTGAGATATCCCAGAAGGAGTCTTAATTTATTTTTAAAATTTTGGGTGTTTTTATTCCTTCTTACAAAACTGTGACCTGTTTTTCTTGTCCCTATGAGCAACACACATGAAAGTATTTCCTTGCACAATATTGTCAGGAAAGACACGTCATCTTGCAAAACCGCAAGGAAATTGTTTTGCAGAAGTGTTTCCCTCATTCAGTTTCATTAGAATATGGTTCAGTTTGGTCAGTGGCTGGATAGGACAGGTCGAGGTTTTTTATTGTCAGCAATATCATGGGTAAGTTTGTAGGTCATTCCTGGAAGCTGAGACGGGAAGTAGCTGTGCAATGCAACTAGCCCTGACAATGGAAATTTTGGGTAATAGCTTTTAGCTTTCACTTTTGTTTTCATTAACAATCCAGAAAGATTTAGAGTTTAAAAACTTGAATGAAGCTGAGCGTCTCCAGATACAAATGTAGCCAGCAAGGGGGAATAAAATAATTAAAGGCAACTCCTCCAATTTTACACATGAAAGTCTGTTTACAGGTGTCAGGTAGTGCTACTGTATAATGTGAACAAAGTTGTATAAAAACTTTAGTGTCTCCAGAGGGAGCCATGTAAAGTCTGATAAATGTCCTCAAGTGATGACACTTCAGTCAACGTGGATTGGGGCTGAAGACTACAAGTTTAAAAATGAAAAAGAAAATCTGGGGGTATGGAGTTGGAAAGAAGTGAGTTTACCAGACCTCTGTAGCCCACTCCTCATATCTACTTGAGGCCTGGTGGTAGAGTTGCATTGTGGGCAACTCCTTTATCGTTTGTTTCCCTACAAATGTCCAGCAACACTTGTCAATTTCCGCTACATGCATACGGTCTTTTCAAAATAAACTTCTGTTTTCACAGGAAACAACTTCCTCAGGTCTAGGCAATAAAACTACTTAGTTAGGTCTTAGGAAAAGATTGACTTGGTTAGGCTTAGGCAACAAAACTACTTAACTAGGATTAGGGAACAAAACTACTTGGTTAGATTTAGGAAAAGATCGACTTGGTTAAGATTAGGCAACAAAACTACTTAGTTAGGTTTATGCAACCAAACTACTTAGCTGGGTTTAGGAAAAGATCGTGGGTTGGTTTAAAATATCTCCGGAAGTGGCGTAACTTAAGTATGTAAGTTACATGACAAATAAATCAACTTTGACTTGTGGTTTCATACGGGACATGAACAGATGAACAGTCATCTGGGTGAAAGTCCGGTATTTTTACACCCACCCATCCACCCCGACCTCCCTATGCGGCGTTTGCTGGTTGACAATTATGTGTATTACAAACAAATTGATTTTGTGGGATATGCACGAATAACAGTGCATTACTTTTCGTAGGTATAGCTGCAAACAGTGTATGAGACCATCCTGAATAGAAAAGACGACATCCCTGCTTCTGCTCCATCGATTTTGATCCCTTTTTTGTAACAATGCACTACTATAACAATGTTATTAGTGAAATGCTAAACAAGAGGAGCACTCTTTGGAAATCTTGACTTTTTTTCTTTAATATCTTTGTTCCATTCCTGAAGCTTTTGTACGTTTCTTTCCACAGACCGCCTGCGACAGATAGGCACAACCAAAACAAATGTTATCAGATTTGCCTACAAAACACAAACGTTCCACCTTTTTGTAGATAAGACACTTTTAAAAGAGAGATGATTGGCCTTGTACAACTACCAATGCAGCTTGCTAGTTATTGAGAAGGTTAAGGCTTTGTTTTGGGTGGATGAGAGATGAAGCATGTTGATGGTGGGCAGCAACAGTAGTTGGAATGATGATAATTTGTCCTAAAGGAATCAATTCAAATACACACTGATATTGTTGATTTTTCTGACACAGCACATTAACGCATACGCAATATTTTCCCTCACATCACTTGCAGGAAATGGCTTGATATGCACTTTACCAGTTAAGTGTGGAAGTTGAGCTACATGACGTTTAAACCAGTGGCAGGCCATCTCTTAAATCATCTCTTTTCAGAGGCACTCACTGTGATTGTAGTTGTCTCGTCTGGAAGTTCTCCAACTCTGATACATGCGCTAAAGAGGAACGGGATAATTTAAGAACTTTATTTATGCATTTCATCAGCATAAATGTTCTTCTGGCACAAGATCAAAAGGATGGGGGAAATCTGAATTTCTTAATGAAAGTAATTTCTTCTTCTTTTATTCCCATCCTCAGGGTCATATGCCTCTGTACGATTAGAGAATGAATGTGAGAGTTGAGTCTCTGAAGAGAAATGTCACATCCCAGAGAGAAAGAGGAAAACTTCAAGTTAGCCTCCAAGTCAGTCAGTCTAGGAATCTCTCAGAGCAAACGGACAGTAGTGATACACTGTGAATTTGTCTTTCCACTGTAGGTTCCCATTCTGTTCTCAACCTGCATATGGCAATCAGCAGCATCTTAAACCCTTATTAAAGGGATAGTTTGGGTGTTTTGAAGTGGGGTTGTATGAGGTACATATCCATAGTCATTCTATTACGTACAGTAGATGACAGTCAGCACACCCCCAGTTTGGAGAAGCAGACAGGAGTTACCGCACGGGAACAAAGCAATGTACTGCTGTGGATGGGGGCAGCAGAAACTCATATTTTAGCCACCTAAAAGAAAGGCTCACCTAAAAAGATCAATATCAGTTTACGCTACATTTAGAATATTTTCGCAAGTTTACCTTGCCGTGAGACAGCTATACAGTCTATGATTCTGATGGGGAACCAAAGCCGTCATCTATGCCCTCACTAAAGCAACCATACTCCATTGTAAAAAACAGTAATTTTACCTCATAGAACACAGGAGTTGCTGGTCTACCGCTGCCTAGATTGGTTAGTTTGTTTGTGTTACTTTGTGACTTTGCTTAATTCAGATTCACCAAAGTCAAACAATAGCACACCAAACTAACCAATTAAGGCAGCACTAGCCCAGAAACGCCTGTGTTCTGAGAGATCAAATTACAGTTTTTTTAATGGAGTCTGGTGGCTTTGGCGAGACCGTAGATGGATATAACGGCTTCAATTCCCCGTCGAAAAGGACTGTCTGTTGCCAAGGTAAACCGGCAAAAATATTCTAAATGTAGCGTACACTTATACGTACGGATATTGATTTCTTAGGTTAGCCTTTCTTTTAGGAAACACAGTATGTTTTGCTGCTGGCTCCGTCCATAGCAGTACATTGCTTTGCTTCTGTGCAGTAACTCCTGTCTGTTGTTCCAAATGGGGTGTGCCGACCGTCATCTACTGTAGGTAATACATAGACTATGGATAAGTACCTCGTCCAACCCCACTTCAAAACACCCAAACTATACCTTGAAGTCTCTGTTTTCCATCTTCCAACTGAACTTGAATTGTAAAATTGGTGGAGTTGCCCCTTAAATTCAGATTGTGTGTATTAAATTACAAAATAACTAGAACACTTAACTAACTTTTTTGACTAATTCAGTGTTAATGTGTACACATGGAAGAAAAAATGTATTTGCTGATACAGAATAAGAAAATAACTACATTTAACTCATTTATTTTAACAGAATAATAGATAAATAGATAATAGATGCAAGTTAGTTTTTCTCAAACTGACTGAAAATAGATTTTTAGTGAAACGATTATACTTATAAATATACTCATCTTACAGAGTATATTTTCATCCCATATGTCATATACTGTAAGTGTGAAATTGATTTTTTTAACAGCCTCTGGCAGAGTATTACATTCGTTGTAGAATATCTTGCAGGTATAACAGGTGCCTGAGGAAACTCACTGTCTATAGAATCTGTATAGTAGTATGCAAAAATCTATTAATCCCTTTGCCAGGAATTGCAGTAATACATTTTGCACGCCACGCTGATTGCCACCCAATAAAGTTTTCTGCCATGTATCAAAGTAGGCGATCAGCAGCCCCCTTATCTGGGCTCCGACTTTACATATTCTGTGGAACAATACCGGTGTTTGTATTAGTGAGATCCATCTCTTCCGCTGGGTGATTTGCCTCGTTCAAACTGTTTGTCTAGATATCGTTAATTCCTTTTAGTAATGTGCAGGAGCTCACCCACATCTGTTATCATCGCCTGTCTACTTCCTGATTTTATAACCTGCTATCTCTCTGTCTCACCAACCTCAGTCACACCACTTGCAGGGCAGTAATCAGCCTTTGTCCTTGGCACTTCCACAGCCTGCCTCCACGGAGGACTTATCGCTGCTTATTTGAATACACAACCATGTTGATAAACTCCACCGACGTCCAATTAATGTCTCGTTTTGCATGGAGTGCTTCGTAATCGCGTTAATGTGACAACATCGGGTCGCCATTGGCTTTTTTTTTTTCTTGTCTGATGTGTCTCAGCCTGAGGTGTCCCACAGCTTCCCCCATTCCATGTTTGCACACATGATAAGACTTAAAGTATGAGTGTGTGTGTGTGTGTGTGTGTGTGTGTGTGTGTGTGTGTGTGTGTGTGTGTGTGTGTGTGTGTGTGTGTGTGTGTGTGTGTGTGTGTGTGTGTGTGTGTGTGTGCAAACACCACCCAGCGAGCCGTCCATCATTGTTACCCAGAGACAGCAGCTTTGAGTTTCAGTGCCACTAAGTGTTTTCCAAGAAAGCTCTCATGTGAAACATTTTCCAGTGCATTCAAAGTATTGCTGCTGCTGACTGTATGGTGTTTCTTTTCTGCAAACTGTAACAAATTAATCACAGGGCACCTGGGAATGCAAAAACAGGAGAGGACCCCATTGGGGCCGGACGATGTAAGAACAGTATTTTCCATGACAGTCAGGCATGTTAGATTGATCTCTCGTAATTGGAGATCCAATAACGATGACATTTACAGTATGTGTTCATGTGCTGACTCAAAACCTGAAGACCTGGCCAAAATAAACCTTTGTAGATAGCCACAGATTCCCAACTTCATGTTCAGGCCCTTTTTCCCGGGAAAATCCAACGGATGTGACGTCATGCACGCTCGCAAGTGCCTTTAAGCTTTGTTTATGCTCACACGAGACGCCGTGGAGTGGGCCTCCGTTGATGGCGCCCACACTACGAGCATGCTCAGTGTGTTGTTCATTGCAAAATGCTCTGAAACACCAGCGGGCATAGAAACAAAATATTCTGTGGATAAGCAAGAAGTAAAGTAGGCTACCTGGCAGCAGTAGTAAACACTAAACACCGACGTACGTACCGGCAAACATCGCATTTGTGTACTGTAATTATTACTGTCTAACTAACTAGCTCGGCCAGTCTTCCCTCGAAGGCATCCACGTTGAAATGAGAGCTGCAGCGTGCGCAGTCCATGCAACAACTTGCGGAGCCTTCATACACCACACAAAAGCCATTAATGAAAACAACCCCCGTTGCAGGCCTGGTCGATGCTTGGGAACGTGGTGGCCAAAAACAGTAGAGACCGTTTCGCTGTAACCGAGCCAAAAAAATAAAAGCTGAGTACTCACGTTAGCGTAGCAGAGTTTGTGTCACAGAGTCCTAATATTGCACCTCCAAGCGTGGTGCAAAAAGCGGACTGGCTGATATCTGACCATGGCAGGCCGATGGGTGAAATCTTCTTTCTCCCTCGTTGCCAGAGGAGCTACCAGGCTTTATCCTGGTCACCTGGAGCCTCATGTATAAAAGAGTGTACAGCTTTCACACTGGAAGATGGCGTACTCACAAAATTGGAAAAGTACTTAAGCACAGAAATTTCCACATGTATAAAACCGTGCGTACGCCTGTTCCTGCGCACCTTTCCTTTATACATCACAATTAACGTGAAATTGAGCGCAGCTGCACGTGCCACTTGGCCCGCCTCTCCTATGTAAATGACTATAAACACGCGCCATGCTGTCACCTATTGTCCAAATAACGATGGCACTTCACACTGGAAAAGGAACAAAATAGAAAAATTTCACCGAGTGTGAAATTAAAGTACTTGTTACTGAGGTGGAAGCTAGATAACATATTTCATTTGATGGTCTTTCTTCGGGAATCAGTTATAAACGCAAAGTCTCCACAGCAGCGGATCCGTGCGCTCCCGAAGGCGCATGGATCCGCTACGCCCCGGGCATCGACTGCCGGTCTGGCCGCATCCTCACTAACGCTGTGCTGGAGTCACAGAGAGATTGTCTATACCATGAAGGATATAAACGAATGAAAAAGAATGAATGGTGAAATAAGTCATACAGTAAAAACCTTGTGAAAAAATAAATGTTTGTCTCAACTTACCTCGTTGCTTTACATTCTGTGTATCGCATCCAAACGGCGCTGTATAGCTGCTGCATTTGGCTCATTGTTAGGTGGACCAGGGTCCGGTTCATCCATCTGTAGCTCTTCTGGAGCACAGACACACCATGTTGGTCTGCCACATTGTGCAGCACGCGATCTTGGTTTTGGCACAGTGGTTAAGGCATGTCGTCTCTGGAACATTAGTTTAAATGTGTTTTTGTTGTGCCCTTCTGATGTTAAACATTATGCACAAACTACTGCAGAAATCTATGTTTTTTTTATCCCACTTCATAAATAAAGCTCAGGAAGTTGAGTGGAAAAATGATTTTTACACATTTGTCGAGTTTCAGTACTTTGTAGTTTGACACTGCCAAATGACAGAGATTGGAGGACGGCCCGCACATTTTCACAACTGGTCTAGAGTTTGCGGCACGGTCCGCACATTCTCACTTCACGTTGATTTTTATACATCCCAGCGTGAGCGTGAAACACAGCGTATGCAACATTTTAGTACGTGCGCACCGTTTATACATGAGGCCCCTGGTGTGCTATCTGGGCAGTCCAGAATGTCCTTCAGCAGTAGTTAGCTTGACTAGTTAGCTGGAAAGGCTAATGGCGCCATATCAGCTACGGCGTCGATAGTCATTTAACTACTCGTAATGTATACATTCAGCGTTTCACTGACTTGCAGTCTTAAGTGGTGGACACACGCGTGAGGCTCGCGTGAGGCTCGCGTGGCGTGTTGTTTTTTATTTCGGCGTCCATGTTAACAGGTTAGAGTGGACACACTTCCCGCATGAGACGCGCGTCTATTTTATAGAATAGAAGGGTCGCCTATTTTACACGCGAGCCGCTCGCGTCTCAGCTGCGTGTCCCAGCAGCAACAGACAGTGAAGGTGATCTATTGACAGTATACGGACATCATATCAGCTACATAATACAGTTTACATGTCTAGACATCTGTAGAATATGTCACAGACAGTGAAGGTGATCTATTGACTGTATGTTAACTTCATACCTGCAAGACTTTACTACAGTTTCGAGGTTTATCTGTAGAATATGTTACGGAGATGAAAAAAAAGTAAAGTTAAGTAAACTTGTTTTTAAATCAACACTTCCTGCTTTCATTTCAAAATAAAAGCCCTCAGGCGTTTTTTCTATAGACAGAATCCCTTCATTTGTTAACACAAGGCTTTTATTCTGAAATATGAGCAGTCACGCGAGCCTCATGCGTGCTGTGTGTCCACGGCTTGAGGCTCGCGTGAGGCTCGCGTGGCGTATTCTCAGTGGTTCACTGCAACAGTCGTTCCCAGTCTAACTCCACCTGACACAGCAACACCGAGCTGTCATAGGCCCAGACCCAGAAACCCGGGTACAGAGGCTCAGTGAAGGTGGAGGTGAAGGTGTGAAGATGGACCATGGTGTCCTGGGAGACACAGTAGAAGGACAGAGAGCCTGCAGACCAGTTCAGGTAAACCCCGACTCTGTGGGTGAAGGGTCGTGGTGAGGAGGACCTGAATCTCTTGTTATGGTGGCACGGTGTGTAGCTTCCCTCTGAACACTCCAGACTCCAGGACCACTCGTTGTGTCCCAGCAGACAGCTCTCCGTGTCTCCGTCTCTGGAGATGCTGTTGTAGGTGACGCCAATGTCGGCACCGCCGCTCCACACCACTTCCCAGTACACCGAGTCCAGCAGCCCCTCCCTGCACAGGACCTGAGGGCAATGCTCGAACCGGTCCGGGTGGTCCGAGTGCCGGTGATCCGACCACACTCGAGTCGCCTTCCTGTTGCAATCGGTCAGATGGAGCTCTGAGTTGGCAGTGTTGGGATCAAAGGTCAAATAACAGGCAACTGAGGGACAAAACAAAAAACAAGATTAGTCGATTCAGCAATTCATTTTGATATTTGAAGAATCGTTGAACTAATTTCTCTAGTAAAAACTCCAAATATTCTCTGATTCCATGCTGCTCTTCTCTGTTTCATATTGTACATTGAATCCCTTCAGGTTTTTGGACTGTTGGCCAGACTGAACAAACAGTTTGAAGAATGATGTTGGAAATTTGTCATCATTTTTGAGATTTTATAGACAAACTTTATCAAAAACAAATCAATTTATTAGGTCTTATCACTGACGAGTAAACAGAACAATTGGTAGTTGTAACACTAAGCATGAGAAATCAATGTATCTGAGCAATGAAGTATATTTTTACCCATGAAATCCTGAATTGTGGGAAATACGATCAAGTACTCTATAGAAACCAAAGCAGCTGTCCCTCCAAACAATGATTTAGCCCAATTATCCTCAGATCAACAAATAATGTTCACATTATCTCAAGATGACAAATTATGTATTAGTTGTACTCTTATTTACTTTTTTTAAAGCTAGTCTTTTGAGGTAACATTTTCATTGTCTCAGCAACATAATGTAATAAGTTCTCCTCTCTTTGGAGATGAATGTTTGGAACTAAATTTGGGCTCTGCTCAGTAGGTAATGCTAAATCCAAGGACAGCTAATTTCAAGGGTTGACTGCGATTATGATTGGCCAAGCAGATGTGACATCACACCACAACAAGGACGACTACAACAAACACAACGACAGTTACCACCATCTGTATGGGGCAGGACAACTAGTCCTTAAAAAAGAAGAACAGTGGAAAAGGGACACACAGAACTTGATAACTAAATTATTACATCGGGAATAACAAAGCAATGAAGTTGTGATCTTGGGATAATGCACCTAAAATCCATATTAGCGACCACAATGACTCTGTTTTCATCTAGCATTCAGCCCCAAACCCTCTGAGTATGTTAGTACTCAGTAAATTGTATAACTCTATGCAGATGATACTGTAACATGTTCTATAGACACAGAGAGATGAAATGTAGAACTCATATATATGTGAAGCAGAAAGATATAAAATCTATGTGAGCTTACAGTTTTTCACCGACCACAAGTCTCCTCCCGGCTGACCCCTACAAGAGCAGAAATAGCAACAATATCAAACAGCTTATCATGACCTATAACATTTTACTTTTAGTGTTATGTTTGTCTTCCTGTGGTTCAACTCACCTGAGGTTGTCTTTGTTTGGGTCTCTCAGACCAAAGAGATTGATCCCAGAGGACAAAGGCTCCCAGGGAAGAGTCTCTGATGGTTCATCTTCATCTTCTTGTTCTTGTTCTTGTTCTTGTTCTTGTTCTTCTTCCTCATTTATCCTCTCGTCTTCTGCTGACACGACAGAGAAGTCATCACTCCACTCTTCACTCTCACATCTCTGCTTCGCTAAAGAGTTGATATACAGTACAATACATGTTACTGTAAATTAATGGGGTAACGTTTTCTGATGTAGCCACACATCTTTTTGAACAGAACCCAGACAAAAATGTTGATATTGGACTAAACCAAGTTATGATAACCCAATCACCCATTCTGCAGGTGTAGTTTTTTAATTTTATGGATTTATTGTCGTTTAGAGTTCAATTTCTCATATCCAGCTCTGTAGTGGATACTACTTCTTTGAATATGGACTGAAAAACCTAGGACCGCATTTCATTTTTGGAGACTGATGATAGAAATGCTGAATGACAGATTGTATCGAGCTCCAGAAGATAGTGGAACAGGGATTAGACAGGAAGTAACATCAGGTCTTCAACTCTCTTTTGCTGCACCCAAGACCTGACTTTGATTTACCAAAAATGTGCTTATGAACCCAGATTTACACAAGGGCAGAGCTAACATTGTACCTGACGCTGTGCCATAAAGTTGTTCAAAGCAGTGACGGATAATTTGGATTCAAAGGTTTATGGGTTTCTCCATAAATGTTTACTTTTACAGTGAAAAAGATTGAGCCTACCTGCCTGTGATGTAGGAAGTGCCTCCTCAGTTTGTTGTGTTTCAGAAAGACTTGTCATTGTCTCATCAGAGACAGTTATGTCCACTTCCTTGTCCTCCACTTCATTCATCCTGTCTTTCATGTTAGTGTTGATTTTCTGGGTATCGACTGCCTCTTTGTTCTGCTCTGAGAGGTTTCCGCTAAAACCAGCGTCCATTTGTTCCTCGCTCGTCTCTGAAAATGTCTTTTTAATTTCTTGACTGTTCTCTGCTTTTTGGGAAGTCTTTTGGTCTCTTCTGAAGAGACTCTGTAAAAAGGGTTCATCTGTCCTTTCAGCTTTTATTTTGAAGGCGCTGGATGAGGCTTCCTTCGCAGTGACTCCCTTGTTGTCTCTCTCCTTTGAAGGACCGATTCTGAAGACGTTAGAGAGGTCGTCTTTAAAATTAAGAAAGCTCAGACGGTTGATCGTCTTCTCTGCTGACTGACTGGTTTTAGGATCTGTGGACTTTGTCTCTTTGGATGAGCTGAAGACGCTGGTCATGTCTTCTTTGAACTGGCTCAAGTCCTCTTTCAGGAGATTGAGCGTGCTGGTGGCAGGTTTATTTTCTGCCTGACTCGATGGGTCTGTGTCTTTGTCCCTGAACACCTTGAACACTTCTGCCTTCAACTGGCTGAAGTCCTCCTTTATGGACCTTCTATCCCTTGGACTCCCCTTAAGGAGGTCTTTCATCATGTTTTTGTCCTTTTGGTTTTCTGGGTCACATTCATTGGTCCCGTTGTCCTCTTGTATTTCAGGCACTTTTTGGTCATTTCCTTGTGAAGGTTCCTCAACGAGACACATTTGTTTGTTTGTTTTGTTAGAGACTTCAGAGAGCACCTGTATTATCAGATACAAGTGGGATTAAGTAGAATTAGTAACATGTAATGATTGTACACTGAGAACTGGTTTGTCTAGACATTCTCTTCCATTCACAATCATAAATACTAACTATTTGTTGACTCTGTTGTGTCAGAGTTTTGACCTCTGACCTTGACCATCAATAACGTGAATAAATAAGGTAAACCAGTCCTCTGTTTTAGGCTAGTTCAAAACATGTAATGTAAAACATTTTTTAAAAAACAACAACAAATGTAACAAAGATCTGCATAAATAGTTGCACCAAGATTTTTAGCTGTCTAATAAATATCAATAAGTCGGGTTATTGAATTGCAATTGAACACATAACTGCATATCGGACTAAGCTTTTAAATAGATGGGGACAAACAATGGGCTGAGAATAGAGCCTTGGGAAACACCACAATTAATTTGAGCTGTATACAACAGAGAAAGTTCAGTTGGAGAATTATTGATGTAGATAGATCTTCAGGTACTTGCATTTTATTTTTTTAATTTTGTGCTACTTTTACTTTTCTACAATTCTGAGGCAAATATTGTACTTAAAACTCCGCTACATTTATTTTGATGAAAAACAAACAAACAAGATATTAAAAACAACAGACTCTGTTGTGTGAGATTGGTGACCTCTGACCTTGGCCATGAATAGCAATAATATATAAGCTAAACCAGAGTCCTTTGTTTTATGCATTGAGAGGAGTTGTCAGTGAAAGATAACAGTAATATTCTGAATATTTCCTCTTTTGTCTCTCTTTAAAAACGCTGTTTGGATGGATATGGATGTAGCCTTACTAGGGCTGTCAATCGATTCAAATATTTATATTATTTAATCACACATTTTTCACATGTTCAAAATGCACCTTAAAAGGAGTTTTGTCAAGTATTTATTACTCTTATCAACATGGGAGTCGGCATATACAGTATGCTGCTTTATGCAAATGTATTTATATATTTATTATATGAAATCAATTTACAACACAAACCACTGACAAATATTGTCCAGAAACCCTCACAGGTACTGCATTTAGCATAAAACAATATGCTCCAATCATAACATGGCAAACTGCAGCCCAACAGGCAACAACAGCTGTCAGTGTGTCAGTGTGCTGACTTGACTATGACTTGCCCCAAAGTGCATGTGATTATCATAAAGTGGGCATGTCTGTAAAGGGGAGACTCGTGGGTACCCATAGAACCCATTTACAATCACATATCTGGAGGTCAGAGGTCAAGGGACCCCTTTGAAAACCTCGCCAAAATTTTGCAAAAGTTTGGAGCGTTATTTAACTTCCTTTGCGACAAGCTAGTATGACATGGTCGGTACCAATTGATTCCTTAGGTTTTCTAGTTTCATATGTCACTCTTCACTCCAGCTTTAAAACTGAGCTCACTACAACCTAAAAATTGCAAGTTATGTTAATGCGTTAAAGAAATTAGTGGTGTTAAAACGAATTTGCGTTAACACGTTATTATCGCATTAACTTTGACAGCCCTAAGCCTTACTCTACCTATTTATGCAAATTAAATGATTCAGACTCAAATTAGGGTCAACATGTTACCATTTTCATTGTGAGCATGTTGGCATGCTGGTGTTAGCATTTAGCACTAAGCTCCACTGTGTGTAAGTGCAGCCTCACAGAGCTGCTTGCATGACTGTAGATTAATCCTGTTCAGTCCATCAAATGTAAACAGCATAATTCTCACAATGCAATGTCACATTTTCAAACTGCTTATCTAGCCCGACCAACTGTTCAAACCCCAAAAGAAATTCTAATAATTCAACGAAACAGTGACCAGCAGAAAATCATCCAATTGGAGAAAGTGGAGCCATAAAACATTAGAATATTAGAATATTACAACTGTCACAGATTTTGTTTTTGACACTCAGGTTTAACGTTACATTACAATGAACTCTCTACACCACTCAGTTCATGTTCAGACTTGTTTCAGGTTTATCTGATGATCTGGATCAATCCGAGCGTCTCAGTCAGACACTTACAGCTGCTCCAGTCTCCATGTTTCTGTCTGATTCTTCTGTTAAAACAAATATCCAGACCTGTATCCTCAGTGTGAGTTGTTGTGGCTGTAATCTCGGTCTCTCTCTCTGTGTGTTAAAAAAGGATGGTCGACATTCTTTCATTCAGGTGAACAGCTGACGCTTCTGGTTCAGCCAGTTTGTCTCCATATTTCACTCTGACTGCTCAGCTTCTGATTGGCTGATTTGGGTTGTTTCTCTCTGGGTGTTTCTGCTTTCAAGAAACTGCTACTAGTCACTTCTGTCAAGGGTTACTTTAGGCTAGGTTCAAGATTAGAACCAGGACTAAGATTAAATTAGAGTTTGGTGTATTCTTACAGCCAATAAATCCAATGTATATGTACTGTACTCAGTTATTCTTTAAAAAACACAAATCTTCCTTCAAAAAGTGTCAGCAATATTTATTAGACACAAACTGGAAAGTTTCTGTTCAATATTGTCAAACTACTATTTATTACTAAATTACTAAACTTCTATTGAGATCTTTTTTTATTTCAGATGAAGATAATGAACCTTCAAGCTCCACTGCTGTAAGCCTGTACCGTGGTGGAAGTATTAACGTCTCTGTTCACAAACAACCGGCTATCGGCCAGTAGCTAGTAGTGCCAGTAGCTAGTAGTGCTAGTAGCATGACATCAACAGAATTTAATGTAGTTGTAGGCTATTTACTAACACGCAGGGCAAAAGCACAGGACACAACCTCTTCTACATCCATGGTCTGTGGTCTATTGGACCCTTTTCTACATCCATGGTCTGTGGTCTAGTGGACCCTCTTCTACATCCATGGTCTGTGGTCTATTAGACCCTCTTCTACATCCATGGTCTGTGGTCTACTGGACCCTCTTCTACAGCCATGGTCTGTGGTCTGTTGGACCCTCTTCTACATCCATGGTCTGTGGTCTACTGGACCCTCTTCTACATCCATGGTCTGTGGTCTACTGGACCCTCTTATACATCCATGGTCTGTGGTCTACTGGACCCTCTTCTACATCCATGGTCAGTGGTCTGCTGGACCCTCTTCTACATCCGTGGTCTGTGGTCTACTAGACCCTCTTCTACATCCATGGTCTGTGGTCTACTAGACCCTCTTCTACATCCATGGTCAGTGGTCTGTTGGACCCTCTTCTACATCCATGGTCTGTGGTCTACTAGACCCTCTTATACATCCATAGATGGGTAGATTTTCTTTTTTTTTTGAAGATTTTCTTGACTAGGAGGGGAGGATGGAGACAGCGTCTTTGTGTTCTCAATGTTAAGTAACACTTTCACTTTGCAAACAGTAATTCTAACCCAAACTACAATCTCTTTTTCCTAATCCTAATTTAGTGGTTTTGTTGCCTAAGCCTAAGCAAGTATTTTTGTTTGAATCCACAACGTTAACCACGTTTTTACTACGACCGTAGTGGAGCATCATAGTTTGACACGCTGGGCTGCACTGTGCGTTAGAAAGTGACGGCAAAGGGTCCTGTCAGTATGGGACATGTTGGGAATGAGAATTGGTTTGTTGTTACTACTTTTACTTAAAACAGCAGGAGGTAGAATTGGAGCAAATATGATTAAAAAAAGTTGTTTTTATAAAATGATCACTATATCCTGACAGTGGTGCATGAGATGGGTAATCTGAAAAATCATGTGCCTCTCTGTCCTCCGTTGTTCTCTGGTGCTCCTAATGGCATCTGCAATATTTCACAGACCGAAGGAAAACAACCAATCAGAGCCGAGCTGGAGCCTTGCCGTCTCTGAGCAGCTGTCAATCACTCATGAACTCCGATCAAACAGTCAAACTAGGCAGCGCTGATCAAATATGAATCAATATTCTGTTATGTTACTTTAATAACTATTTCTCGCATAAAATGTTTTCAGAATCATCTTGTAGTGTACTGTTTAGCTGTAAAATGAGAAAGTTTGTGACCCGGCAGTCATGTTGAGAACAGTTGAGGAAATACCAAGCACCGTCCACCAGCCAGAACAAACTTTCCCATTTTACAGCTAATTTTACAAGATGTTTCTGAAAACATTTGAGGCGAGAAATAGGCATTATAGTAGCAGAATATTAATTCATATTTGATCAGAGCTGATCAAAATAAACTACTTGTGTGATTGGCTAGGGCTAAATATAATCAAATAGCACCAAATTCTGATCATTAATTAAGCATTTTAAGTCATTTTTCAAGGAATACTGGTGAAAATTAGCTGCTTATCTTTGACTTGTGTGACGGTAAACTGTAAATATTCTGGTTTCAGTTGACATTAATTGACAAAGTAGTCAGCAGATTAATCAATAATAACATTTAATTGTTAGTTGAACCCATGGCTAAGAAAAGATATAAATATTAACCCAGAATGACTCTTATAATTTCATTTTAACTTGAATTATCTAATGTGTTCTTCAGGGTTCTTCTGGTTCAGTAGAACCTGAAGAACAGGATTAAACATTAAACGTGGAGATGACTCTCTTCCTCCTCCTCCTCCTCCTCCTCCTCTTCGCTCTGTCACTCCCCATCTCAGCTCGTTGCTATGCAGAGAAACCAGGTCTCAGAGCTGAGCTGTGATTGGCTGTTGCCAGGCTGCAGGGTTGGCACAGAGAGACAGTGTCTGAGATAAAGAGAGCGAGTCGGTTTGTCCTTTCTGCTGCTCTGCTTCCCTCTGAGAATACCAACGAGGCGGCAGAGAGATGAAAACATCACCGTCACAGAGACAAGCTGACACCAACTAATTTATTCTTAAAGGCTCAGTTCACCCAAATTACACAAACACACATTCTTTGTTGGCTTCTACTCTGGAATGAATGGAGTTTAGTTTGTGCTGCTCACAGTATTGAAAACGCATTCAAAAGCAACATTTCTTTCCGAGACAGAGTAGAGTCTCTGTTATTCTGAATGATTCAACTCACTGGAGGCTGTTTTTCATCGGGATTATTTAAAGTGGGCGTTGCATGATATTTCCTAAACTGATCTCAACATGGCTGCTGGTTCACAAACGTTCTCATTTTATAACTAACAGTACACTACAAGATGATTCTGAAAACATCTGAGGAGAGAAATAGGCATTACAGTAACAGAATATTGATTCATATTTGATCAGCGCTGCCTAGTTTGATCATTTGATCAGAGTTTGTGAGTGATTGACAGCCGGCTCTCATAGATGGCAGCTGGATGGCAGACTCCAGATCAGCTCTGATTGGTTGTCTTCTTCCGGTCTGTGAAATCCTGCAGATGTGATTAGGAGCACCAGAGGACACCGAAGGACACAAAGGCACATGGTATTTGTCAGATTACCTGCCTCATGCACTACTGTCAGGATATAGTGACCGTTTTATAAAAATAACTTTTTTTAATCATATTGACTCCAATTCTTCCCACTGCAGCTTTAAAGTTTTATAAATGTGGAAAACAAACCCAAAATCAAGTGTGCCGTTTAAGCTAAGAAACAAAACCAAAAGAAAGCGGATCAGAAAGCGACCAGGACTGGGTCAGACCTGGTCCAAAATAGACCTAAAGCTAATTAGACCTGGGCCAGCTTTGGGCCAGGTCAGCACCCAGAATCAGACTAGAGCACTCATTTATTTTATTCAGACTATATCAGAATTTAGGATGGAGCTTTAATTAAATAACTTTTTGACAATGTTGTTTGTGTTGTCTGAATATATTTCTAAAGCTTGTATAAAGAGGAGAAAAACAACTTATAATCATCTCATCTCATCTGCAACCGCTTATCCCGTTGGGGTCGCGGGGGGGCTGGAGCCAATCCCAGCCGACATTGGGCAAAGGCGGGGTACACCCTGGACAGGTCACCAGTCCATCGCAGGGCTGACACATAGAGACAGACAACCATTCACACTCACATTCACACCTACGGGCAATTTAGAGTCAACAATTAACCTAACCTACATGTCTTTGGACTGTGGGAGGAAACCAGAGTACCCGGAGAAAACCCACGCTAACACGGGGAGAACATGCAAACTCCACACAGAAGGGGCCCCAAGCCGGATTCGAACCTGCAACTCTCTAGCTGTGAGGCGCCAGTGCTAACCACTGCACCACCGTGCAGCCCAACTTATAATAATATAATATATTAATAATACATTTGGGCTGCGTCCAAAATCGCATACTATGTACTATCGTTCAACATACTTTTGTGTAAATAAACAATAGTATGTATCTTTTCGGTAATATATATTGCGCCTAGCAAAGTGAGATCTTATACTTACAGTTAAATTGAAGTGTTATTGATGTTACAAAGCTGTCTGCCATTGTTTGTTATGAACGTTGCTGTTACTACCGCATTGCATTGTGGGATATTTATGCCGCCATAGTGTCCAGCGTTGCATGCTGTAATATTTCACCAGAAATAGTATGCAATTTGCATACTATTGGTTTCATACTAAGGTTTCGCACTTACTTAAAAATCTCACATACTGTTTTAGCGTACTATATAGCATGTTTGTATGGAATTTCGGACGTAACCTTTATTTTGGCAATTTTCAAAACAAATGTTACAATGCCTTACTTCACAAGGCAAAAAATGAAAGAATTGGGAGCAGATTCCTTAAGATGTCAATGTTTTTAAATTTGCCTGGTTATGAAAATTACTCTTTTAAATTTCTCTTTTAGTTCCTTTTCATTTTGTTTCCTTTCCTGTTTTCTGTCTCTAACTATGTGTGTTTTTATGCTGCTTTTATGTCCTCGGAAAAGAGATTCTTAATCTCAATGGGTCAATCCTGGTTAAATAAAGGTTAAATAAAAAGGCAATACAAGCAGATAAACGAAGCAAAGGTAAAAACAATAAACTAACAAAGCAGTGCAAAAAAGATTAATAACATATAATAGTAGTAATAGTACTATTATTGATAAAAGCCTCATACTTTATGTGGATTACAGATTTGTTTACATGAATCAGTGCATAAATATAGATTTCTGTTTGTTTATGTATTATGTTCATTTCTATTTATGTGCACATGTGTTTTGGTCTACTGGGACGTTATAAGTAGACTGTTATTGGGATGCTGTTATATTAATGTGTCTGAATAATGAAAGATGAGTCATGTAAACCACCAAACATGTTAATAGAATTATTCATTCATTCATTCATTCATTCATTCATTCATACATTCGTAGTACAGATTCTGACACGGTCTGTCTGAAGTTCAACCTCCTTTGGGCTGATTTTGGTCACCAGAGCTGTATTCTCAAGTAGATAATAGACAGTAAATTGATGTCAGACACCTGAATCATTGTGGGATGTTAGCAGCAAGTAGTGCACATGCTATGGACATAGTAAATGTTACTGGCAGACAGTAAATATAGTGATTTCGGACACAGCCTAGGAGTGGAGCTAAAAAATGTAAAGTTTGTCCTGAAAAAAATAAATCATTAGAATCTATAGGGTTCATCCTCTGGGGAGCAGGACTGAGCTCAGGATGTTTCATGGAAATATGTGTATTAGATTTAGATATAACAATAAGGAAAATTGTTGCCATGTCGGGCTAGTAAATCTAGCAACTCACTTGCTGGCTGTTTAATGGAGGAGGTTTGGATCAGAGCCACACATTCAGTCACACACGCAGAGAAAGAAATATTCAGGTTTCCTTTGTTAACACGCACACGCACGCACGCACGCACGCACGCACGCACGCACGCACGCACGCACGCACGCACGCACTGAGCTTAATCTGGATTCACAGACTGAAATCCTCAGATCTTATCAAAGCTTTCATCCCCCTCTCTCATCCCGTCACCATGGCAACGCCTCAGGGTGCGATATGTGTGTCTGTGTGAGCCAAAGACTGTCTGTAGACAAAGTGTGTGTGTGTGTGTGTGTGTGTGTGTGTGTGTGTGTGTGTGTGTGTGTGTGTGTGTGTGTGTGTGTGTGTGTGTGTGTGTGTGTGTGTGTGTGTGTGAATGCTTGTGAGGATAAGCAGGCTGTGAAATGAACATTTTACCGTTTTTCTTAAATAAAGCAGCAGACATGTTGAATATTTCCATCTGATGGAACAATTCACGGATAAAAAACATAGTCTGTGGTTTGAAGGGAAATCAGGATTAAAAAGATCAATTCAAAAGTATTTATCATCCCTGAAGTGTCTGGCTGTGGACAGAAGTGTCTGACTGTGGACAGAAACCACAGACACTTCTGTCCACAGTGTCCACAGATAGACACCTCTGCCCACAGATAGACACTTCTGTCTACAGCCAATTCTGTCCACAGACACTTCTGTCCATATACTTCTGTCCACAGACAGCAGACACTTCTGTCCACACACTTCTGTCCACAGACAGACACTTCTATGGACAGAAGTGTCTGTCTGTGCCTGCGACGTATCTCACGCGTTATTCTCCCCCCTTTCCGGTATCTGTGCTATTTATTTGCACGAGCAATCGCCCAAGACAATTGTGATTCTAAACCAATCACAATTGTCTTGGGCGATAGCCCAAGACAATTGTGATTGGTTTAGAATTAAAAACAAGCCCTATAGCAGAATGATCATGTGTGGTGCCAAACCTTTCTTTAGCGCTGTCTCCACAGCACTGTGGAGACAGGTCTGGCTCCACAGTGCTGTGGAGACAGGTCTGGCTATGACACTAGTGCTTCTGTAATAAAACAAACATTTTATAGCTGTTGGCCTGAAAACACACTGAAAGCAGAAATAGGTCAGTGTTGTTTTCCCTTCTCTTCTCTGGCATTCAGATCACAACTGACCACACCTGCTGCATGCACTAGAATAATAATAATAATAATAATAATACACCATTACAACTGCAACACACTCCAACTCCTGTGATGTTTACATGGAAACAAAAAAGGAAACTCAAATCTAATTAAATTATTCAGTCAGAATTTTTTACCACATAATGAATATACAGAATATATTGTATATATAATTATATACATACAGTATATAATGTATATATAATTATATACTACAGTACACACGTACGTAGTGTATACGTATGGACTTCTGGTATAACTGGATCATCTCTGACATGAATCAGATACTCTTCTTGGTGCTCTGTTTGAAAATCAGTTCAAATCAAATTGGTCAGTTTTTCCACCTCATCCTCATGTATCTTTCTTCTTCTTCGTCCTCCTCTCTCTCTCTCTCTCTCTCTCCGTGTGTGTGTGTGTGTGTGTGTGTGTGTGTGTGTGTGTGTGTGTGTGTGTGTGTGTGTGTGTGTGTGCGCAGCTGTCTGGAGCTGAGAAGCCCCCTGCTGGAGAACCACAGAACAATGTGTCATCAGCTGCTGCAGCAGGAACAGAAGCTCCTGCAGACGGAGGCAGCAAGGTAGCAGCACATCACATCACTGAACCACTGAGCATTAATACAGAGAGACATCAGGACTATCCACAGAGTACAATTCAACATAGTGATCTGACTGACCAAATAATAATGAATCAGTGCATTTTATGTTGGTTGAGGTGGAGCTCATTTTGAACTATTAGCTAAAGATTATTATTATTATTATGGATTAATCAGCTGATTATTTTCTCCATTAATGGATTGATTGTTTGGTTTGTAAAAATAGTGAAAATAGTGAGACATGCCATCACAATTAGCCAGAGCCCAAAGTGACACCTTCATGTTTGTTTAGTCCAGTCAACAGTCCAGACCTCAACATTATTACTAATACATTTATTTGAATAATTAAAAGGAAAAGCAGCAAATCTTCACATTTGTGAAGCTGGAACCTTGAAATGTTTTTACATGAAAAATGACCATCAAAATGGTTGCCAATTCATTTTTTCTGTCAATCAATTAATCAACTAATCATTTCGGCTGTACTTGTTTTGTGTGCAAAAAGCTTAAATTGTTAAGCTGTCAAATAAATGTGGTGGAGTAAAAACTACAATATCAAACTCAAACTAAAGTGCAAAGACCTCAAATTTGTACTTGGTTATACACTGATTTTTAGCCTCTTTTAGCTCCTAGTTTTGGTCTTGTGGCACATTTCCTGTCTGTGTTTCTGTCACTCTCCATGAAATGGCATTGAGTTCAGTGGCTAATTAAACATTAGTTGAGTTTTGCAACTAAAAGAGTTAACCTACAGTTCATTTTAACAGCTAATAATGTTAACTCCTGGTGAGCTAACAGTTAATTTATCAGCAAATAAAGTTGTGTTTAGGTGTGATAATGTTGCTCTGTTTCTACTGGAGTCAGAAGTAGTTGGCTGTTTGCAAAGAACTTTATAAGGTGATAATAGAGTGCTGCACGGATGACATATTTTTCCAGGCCAACCAGGAAGTTAGCATCACCCAGGTTCCCTCGACAAACGTAAGATAATAAAGATAATCCGAACAAATGAAAAACACTTAATGATTTTTGAAGTGTAAATGCAGTCTCCAGAAGTGAAAAGTTAACATAGGCTATAAACAAACTACACCACGGTCTTATGAACGTGAGTACACACAATCAGGCTGTCATGGCGGACGAGTCGGCGTGATGACGTTTAGTAGTCTCATTTAGCCACTTGTTAGCAACCGTCTTTTTAAAGACATATTAAGGCTTCAAAATTCACGAGTGGGGTATGAGTGATGTATTTTATGTTGTAGAACAAAAACGTCAAAATCCCTTAAAGGGACTGTATGTAAGAATCAGAAATGTCTTGTTAACAGCGACACCTGTGGCCATTAAGTCAACGAAAGTCAGCGTCCTGTTGCTTGCGGTCGTGCTCGCGCTTGTGCTCGCTCTACATAGACATGAACGAGACTTTAAAACAATGAAAACAACAAAATAATAAGTACACTGAAACAGCATTTTTATGTTGAACTTCTAATTTTACCTTTAAATCTCACGAAAGAAAACTGAATGATTCGCCCGTCTGGCATAAACTTTGCGTGTGAATATCTAGCATTAACTAATATTCATCAGTTATAATTAATTTTTTTGCCCCTGCTGTCCCTTTTTTATAGGATTATACATGCTGTACAGTGCCAGAAACAGGTTAAAAAAAAGTAAATTTGACAGTCTTATCGGACCTATCACATTCAGATTCTGATGGGGGGCGGGGGAGGCAGTGCCAGCCCCGGCCCCCACTTTAGCCCCGCCCCACACATAAGCAGACAGACAGACACAGACAGAGAGATGGATAGTAAACAGCAGAGGTTCAGAAGAAGCAGAGAAATGCTCTTCTGATGTGAACAGCCAAGCTTAAGCTTGTGCGATTAATAGCGTGGTGCTTCCGTTCATTACGGGAACCCATGCGGCGCAAATCTGCTGGCTCTGCACCGTTATGTATTACCATTATGAATCTTCCAGAGAACCTGATATGGAGAGGGCAGAGGAGATCCGGCAGCTTGTGAGAAGCTCCGGTACGCATTAAAAAATCACGGTACACCATAAAGAGTAAAATTAGTAAAATACTGCGTACCGCTACATAGCGGCCCACTTCGAGCACTGCTCATCTCTCATGACATGTTGAGCCAGGCAGCCCATAACTGCTTACCGCAAACTCTACACTCCCTCCCTCATCTCTCTCCCTCTCTTCCTCACTGTGGCTGCCCGGCACAGAGCGATTGGGCCAGCCCAGTGTCAATTAAGGAAAAGAAATGGGCCGATTTACCTGTTTTATGGGCCCAAAAAAAAAAAAAAGAAAGACTTTGGCACAATAGGATGTGGGCCCACCGGGAAAACACCCGGTGTGCCAGATGGCTAGTCCAGCCCTGTCTGTGAGTGAAGGCAAGCAGGCAGAGGAGCACAGCAGCATGGACTCCGGCCCTGGAGACCAAAGCTATGGTCTCCTCTGTGTCTTCTGACCACGGTCGGGGGGCTGGAGCAGGAAGAGTTGACACTTTTTAACAGACGGGCTTCACTAGATAGAACTTTGCGGTTTTGGTGCTTCCGTGTAGTTTGTGTTGGAACAGCATAGCCACACGTGAGCGCGCATGGGCCTCCGACCCGATTTATATGGGTAAGAAGTTACAAACAGTACCTTTAACCTTGTGTTAACCAAAGACTTTATTTCAGGCATCTAACTAAAACTCATTCAAAAAACCCACTGACTTCCAGATGAGGGAACCGGAAGAGCTAAAATGCTAACTCATTTCTGGGTTTTAGGACTCATTCCTGTAGCACTCTATATATCAGGACCATGTGTCTGTCAGCTTGTTGTGGAGTTCTTCTGCCCCCTGATGACCAAGACCATGACTTCTGTTTTCATTTGTGCATAACTTGGTTGTTGATGATGTTGAAAAGTTGTCGGTGTCGCCTGTATAAGCCAAAAGGTTTAAACATGAAAGGCTACCTAGGGTCCCAAATCTGCAACATGCAAACTTTCTAATATATTTTCTGTCAATCGCCTAATTGATTAATCAATTAATCGTTTCAGCTGTACTTGTACTAACAAAAAAATCATATTTTATAAACTCTTTATATGTTTTGTGTGTAAAAATCTGAATTTGTAGAGAAGTAGAAGTAGAAATTGGCACGAAAAGAAAATACTCAAGTAAAGTACCTCAAATTTGTAGGTGTAATTAAGGTGTAACTAATTTATAATTAGTTACATTCTAACACTGTCAGTCAGTGTAATTATCAACATCATAACTAATACTTACTAAATATAAAATGTGAATAACAGCTATGTAGAAATTGAAATTATTAATTAATATAATTTTTCCATTATACATACATACATACATGAAAAATATTTAAATAATGTTTTTAGGAAGCTGCAGTATTTAAATAAAAAATAATGTGTGAGAAACTTCTCACTCTTAATTGTGTTGTAACATCACCTTCTTTATTTAATCTAAAGCAGTTTTAAATATATACATCACTTTTTTTGTCTTGCATGATGGCTCAGTGGTTAGAAACACTCGCTGCAAGTTTATTGAAGTAATAACATAACTTTGACCCAAAATAAATAATAAACAAAATAACCTGTGTTTTATCAAACTACTATGTCTATAGTCAAGAAGTCCCTGTAAGTTGATTTTTATACAAATCATTTTTTGTATATAAATCTGCCTGGAAGTAAAACCGATAATTTGTAAAACGATGGCAGGAATGTCAAATTTGTAGTCAAATTTGTAGTTGTTTTCATTAATACTGCTTCTAATGATAATAATGACATTAATAACATATCGTCCTCCCCCTCCCTTCAGGTGGAGATGGTGTTCTGGCTGCTCTCCATGCTCGCTAACAGAGATAAGGAGGAGATGTCTCGGACTCTGCTGGCTCTGTCCAGCTCTCAGGACAGCTGCATCGCCATGAGAAAGTCTGGCTGCGTCCCCCTGCTGGTACAGATCTTGCATGAAGTTCCGGGTGGCGGTGGCGGTGGCGGCGGACCCGGGGAAACAGCAGGGGGCGGTATGGTGACGGGCTGCAGCAGAGAGGCAAAATCCAGAGCCAGCGCCGCCCTCCACAACATCATCTACTCCCAGCAGGACGAGGGCCAGGCCCGTCGGGAGATGAGGGTGCTGCACATGCTGGAACAGATCCGGACCTACTGTGACAGCGGCTGGGACTGGATCGAGAGCCACGCAGGGATACCGTCACCAGGAGGAACCAAAACCACCGGTGAGTCAAGTTCTCTTTAAAACCTGAAGGAACCAAAACCACGCTGAGTCAAGTTCTCTTTAAAACCTGAAGGAACCAAAACCACCAGTGAGTCAAGTTCTCTTTAAAACCTGAAGGAACCAAAACCACCTGTGAGTCAAGTTCTCTTTAAAACCTGAAGGAACCAAAACCACCAGTGAGTCAAGTTCTCTTTAAAACCTGAAGGAACCAAAACCACCTGTGAGTCAAGTTCTCTTTAAAACCTGAAGGAACCAAAACCACCTGTGAGTCAAGTTCTCTTTAAAACCTGAAGGAACCAAAACCACGGTGAGTCAAGTTCTCTTTAAAACCTGAAGGAACCAAAACCACCAGTGAGTCAAGTTCTCTTTAAAACCTGAAGGAACCAAAACCACCTGTGAGTCAAGTTCTCTTTAAAACCTGAAGGAACCAAAACCACGGTGAGTCAAGTTCTCTTTAAAACCTGAAGGAACCAAAACCACCAGTGAGTCAAGTTCTCTTTAAAACCTGAAGGAACCAAAACCACCTGTGAGTCAAGTTCTCTTTAAAACCTGAAGGAACCAAAACCACGGTGAGTCAAGTTCTCTTTAAAACCTGAAGGAACCAAAACCACCAGTGAGTCAAGTTCTCTTTAAAACCTGAAGGAACCAAAACCACCTGTGAGTCAAGTTCTCTTTAAAACCTGAAGGAACCAAAACCACGGTGAGTCAAGTTCTCTTTAAAACCTGAAGGAACCAAAACCACCAGTGAGTCAAGTTCTCTTTAAAACCTGAAGGAACCAAAACCACCTGTGAGTCAAGTTCTCTTTAAAACCTGAAGGAACCAAAACCACGGTGAGTCAAGTTCTCTTTAAAACCTGAAGGAACCAAAACCACCAGTGAGTCAAGTTCTCTTTAAAACCTGAAGGAACCAAAACCACCTGTGAGTCAAGTTCTCTTTAAAACCTGAAGGAACCAAAACCACGGTGAGTCAAGTTCTCTTTAAAACCTGAAGGAACCAAAACCACCAGTGAGTCAAGTTCTCTTTAAAACCTGAAGGAACCAAAACCACCTGTGAGTCAAGTTCTCTTTAAAACCTGAAGGAGCCAAAACCACCAGTGAGTCAAGTTCTCTTTAAAACCTGAAGGAACCAAAACCACGGTGAGTCAAGTTCTCTTTAAAACCTGAAGGAACCAAAACCACCAGTGAGTCAAGTTCTCTTTAAAACCTGAAGGAACCAAAACCACTGTGAGTCAAGTTCTCTTTAAAACCTGAAGGAGCCAAAACCACCAGTGAGTCAAGTTCTCTTTAAAACCTGAAGGAACCAAAACCACGGTGAGTCAAGTTCTCTTTAAAACCTGAAGGAACCAAAACCACCAGTGAGTCAAGTTCTCTTTAAAACCTGAAGGAACCAAAACCACCTGTGAGTCAAGTTCTCTTTAAAACCTGAAGGAGCCAAAACCACCAGTGAGTCAAGTTCTCTTTAAAACCTGAAGGAACCAAAACCACCAGTGAGTCAAGTTCTCTATAAAATCTGAAGGAACCAAAACCACGGTGAGTCAAGTTCTCTTTAAAACCTGAAGGAAGGAGTAATAGTCCTCGAAGACAGAGAACCCAATACTACTGGTGAGTTATGTCTAAACCTACTTTATACTTCTACTCCACTACATCTGAGAGGTAAATATTGTACGTTTTGTCTGACAGCTTTAATTACTTTGCAGATTCCAATTAATAAAAAATAGACAACTATCAACTACTAAATTAGGATGTATAGTAGTTAAAATTAGCTCCACTCTTAGCAGCTGCAACTGTAATGATGCTTACATATTAATGCATCAATAATAAAGAATCCAATAATATATTATTCAGAAATGGGTCATTTTGCATAGTACAAGTATACTTACTTTAAGTATACTTTGATGCTACTACTTTTGTACTTTTACTTACAGCTGCAGTGGGTAGAATTGGAGCAAATATGATTACAAAAATACATTCACTGTCACAGTCACTATATCCTGACAGTAGTGCATGAGTAGTAGTGCATAATCTGGAGTGTCCTCCGGTCTTCCAATGGCATCTGCAAGATTTCACAGACTGGAGGAAAACAACCAATCAGAGTCGAGCTGGAGCTTTGCTGTCTCTGAGCAGCTGTCAATCACTTGTGAACTCTGATCAAACGGTCAAACTAGGCAGCGCTGATCAAATATGAATCAATAACCTGTTACTGTGATGCCTATTTCTTGTCTCAAATGTTTTCAGAATCATCTTGTAGTGTTCTGTTTAGCTGTAAAATGAGAAAGTCTTTGACCTGGCAGCCATGTTGAGATCAGTTGAGGAAATACTGAGCACCGCCCACCAGCAGGAGCACAGCCAATAGGAACGCTCTCTCTCTGAAATGACCCGTGATTTGCCAAAGTCTCCCATTACGGGCTAGATGTTCTAAAGCCTGAAAACAGAGCCATGGGGAGGTGCAGAAGTCTAGTTTTCTCTCAGGACACTTGAATTACAATGTGCTGAAAGGTTATTATGGATTTTTTGCCCAATGATGCCAAAAACATTCTGCCTACTGCAGGTTTAAGTTAAATTTTGAATGCAAGACTTTAGCTCGTTACAGTATTTTAATACTGTGGTATTACTACTTTAACTGAAGTAAAAGATCTGGGTACTTCCACCACCACTGTCAAATTTGTTTGTTTTTGGCACAGCATGGGAAAAGGCCCATAGCACTCAGATTTGTTGTCTCTCAGTAGATTAATTGTTTATGAACTTCCACCGAAAACCTTAACTTCTATTCTACCTTTTGTCTCTGCAGACATCCCTGAACCTGTGGACCCTCAGATCTGTCAGGCCATGTGCGCCATCATGAAGCTTTCCTTTGAAGAGGAGTACCGACGTGCCATGAATGAATTAGGTACGTCTACAAGTCTTTTGTTTTTCCCAAAACATCAATGACACATTTTGCTCAGAGTTTGTTGTGTTGTCTTCCAGGCGGTCTGCAGGTGGTGGCTGATCTGATCCACCTGGACCAGGACATGTACGGCATGCAGAACGACCCCATTAACATGGCTCTGCGTCGCTACGCAGGGATGGCCGTGACTAACCTCACCTTCGGAGACGTCGTCAACAAGGTATAGAGACACTGTGGGTGGTTTTAACAGTCCTGCATGGATCAGTGGGCAGTAATGTTTGACAGCTGGAGCGAAGACAGGGACAAAATGTTGTGATGAAAAGGTATATCATTGTGCCAACAGTAGATAAAATACACTCTACTGAACCCACACATGGAAATTAAAGTATAACAGCAGCAAAGGAAATGTGAAAATATGAGAAAGGTAACCTAAAACCAGTGGTACAATGTAACTAAATACATTTACTGATTTTGATGTACTCTACTCAAGTGTTTCGATTTTAAACTACTTTCTACCTCTACTCCACTACGTATCAGAAGGAATTATTTGAACTTGTAACTGCACTACATTTATCTGACAGCTGCAGTTACTTTTTAGATTAAAATTTCACACTAAAAACACATGAATTTCTAAAATGTTACATTGATTTATCATCGAGTAACATATAAAGAGTTGTATAGTAGTAGTTTAGTAGTTAAAATTAGCTCTAACTCACCCAGCTAAAGCATTAATAGAAATGCTTTTATGACCATTTTTACGACATACCGTGCTATGACTTTTTGATGACGTTTTTTCT
>CAKAOH010039352.1:0-90004 GCA_916701665.1 Sebastiscus tertius | reverse complement strand
TAGTGACAAAGTGGCAGCCTGGAGAATAACACTTCTCGGTCACTGCCAAAGACATCTAGATCACCCAGCAAGCATGCTGATGCTGCGGGAACCAACGCACGGGCATCGATCACAGGGACGTCCCACACCAACATACATGGACGTACTGAGGAGAGATGCTGGACAGTGCTGGCGAGCTAGCCAGATGTATGGTGGACTGAGACAGCTGGAAGCTCCACTTGAAAGCCCGTCTGAGGACGACCCAATGACATCAATTCCGATAGTTGTGTTATCACTCTTTCCATCCACCACTATTGGCTTTGTGTTATCAGTCCTACTTGTATTAGCTATTACAGCTGATAGGCTAATATTGTGGCTGCTTCTCTCTCTCTTTTTCTCTTTCCCTCTCTCTCTCTCTCTCTCTCTCTCTCTCTCTCAGATGGCCTCCCAACCAGAGCCCGGTTCTGCTCCAGGTTTCTTCCCACTAAACGGGAACTTTTTCCTAGCCACAGCGCACTTGGTGGATCTTGTTTGGTTTCTAAACTATGGTATACGGTATAAGACCTGCTCTATATATAAAGCGTCCTGAGATAACTTCTGTTGTGATTTGACGCTATACAAAAATAAATTGAATTGAATTGAATTGAATTGTATTGTATTGAATTGAATTACTCTTGTTGCTATTGATATTTTTAGTAATTTTACCTTTACTTGATAATCGTTAGGTGTACATATTTGTGTTATGTTCATATTTTTATGCAGTTATTTTAGATTTAGAATTTAATACTACAGTATCCATGGTAACGATGGAGCTATAAAAGCTCATCACTGGGGGAACGAGTCAGACCGGGCTTGTATCTCCCAGGTGAACGTGTGTCCCGAAGTGCTTGTATGCAAATAAATATGTTGAATCGACATCGGAGCTGTCTGTGGTTTGTTGAAGTGAAACGTTAACCGTCAGCCATTGGTCTACAATCAAACACAACGTAGAGACTGTTGGCTGCCACCGCTATCAGCGGTACAATACAAAGTTAATGGGGCCGTCATGAACTGTTTATAGAGGAAGTAAACTGGCGCTAAGATGGCGCTAACTACGGCTGCCTCGGCGAGTTGGTGCGCTCTGTTTGTCTTGTTTTTTTGTGTTTCTGTAGTTTTTGGTGAAAGTTCACGGATTGTTTTCTCTAGAGAAGACATCCTTAACCTCAGGGAATCCACCCCAGCAGATCTTTTTCCCACATTTCTGACCCCTTCGGCGGATTTAATGCACTTTGTACTGGGTGCTGTGGCCCTCGGACGAGCGGTGAAGCGCAGGAGAGGAAAGCGCTCTGGAGCGCTGGTTCGCTTCAGACAGAGAGGACTAAAAACTCCGCTGCCCGCGATATTCCTCTCCAACATGCACTCACAGGCAGAGGGTCAAACTGGCTAGACCGGTTGTGAAGAGGACCAAGAAGTGGAGCAGCAAAGTGGTGGAGGATCTGCGTGAGTGCCTGGACTGCACGGACTGGGAGATGTTTAGGACCGCCACTGACAGTCTGGACGAATATACAGAGGCTGTGACGTTGTATATCAGCTTCTGTGAGGACAGCTGTATACCGACGTGCACCAGGGTTCACTATAACAACGAGAAACCCTGGTTCACAGCCAAGCTCAATCAGCTTCATTTGGTTAAAGAAGAGGCATTTAGGAGTGGTGACAGGGAGGGCTTTAAAGAGGCTAAATACGCGTTTGGCAAGGCGGTGAGGGAGGCACCGCCACGGCAGTATTCTGAGAAACTGGAAGAGCAATTCTCAGCCAACGACCCTGCCTCAGTCTGGAAAGGGCTAAGGCAGATCACAAACTACAAGCCCAAACCGTCCCACTCCACGAATGACCTCCGACTTGCAAATGAGCTGAATGAGTTCTTCTGCAGATTCGACAGACAAAGTGCCGGTTCTGAATGCATCTCCTCACCCCCCAGTCATCAGCTACCAGCAGTTAGCACAGTTAACACCAGCACCCCCCAGCTTTCTCCACGAGCACCCAGCCTGGGCACACCCCTCCCCCCCTTCACACCTCTGTCCATCCAGGAGGGGGAGGTCAACAGGCTTTCCTAAGGACAAAACCCCCGCAAGTCAGCCAGCCCAGACGCCGTCTCACCTGCAACCCTCAAACACTGTGCAGACCAGTTGTCTCCAGTGTTTACAGGGATTTTCAACACCTCCCTGGAAACCTGCAGGGTGCCTGCCTGCTTCAAAGCCTCCACCATCATCCAAAGAAGCCAAGGATCACAGGTCTGCAGGACTACAGACCTGTCGCTCTGACCTCTGTGATTATGAAGACTTTTGAACGCCTTGTGCTCCACCACCTAAAGACAATTACCAACCCCCTGCTGGATCCCCTGCAGTTCGCCTACAGAGCCAACAGATCTGTAGATGACGCAGTAAACATAGCCCTCAACTACATTCTCCAGCACCTGGACTCCCCTGGCTCCTATGCTAGGATCCTGTTTGTGGACTTCAGCTCCGCATTCAACACCATCAGCCCAGCTCTGCTACAGGACCAGCTTTCCCTGCTGAGCATGCCTGACTCCACCTGCAGGTGGATCACAGACTTTCTAACAGATAGGAGTCAGCACGTAAGGCTGGGGAAGCAAGTCTCCAACACACAGACCATCAGCACCAGTGCCCCCCAAAGCTGCTTTCTCTCCCCACTGCTCTTCTCCCTGTACACCAACGGCTGCACCTCCAGACACCAATCTGTCAAGCTCCTTAAGTTTGCAGACAACACCACCCTCATCGGCCTCATCTCCGAGGGTGATGAGTCTGCCTACAGATGGGAGGTTGACCATCTGGCATCCTGGTGCAGCCAGAACCACATGAAGCTGAACGCTCTGAAGACAGTGGAGATGGCGGTGGACTTCAGGAGAAACTCAGCCCCTCTCCCCCCTAATCCTGCGCGGCTCCCCAGTCAACACGGTGGAGTCGTTCCATTTCCTGGGCATGACCATCGCCCAGGACCTCAAGTGGGAGCTAAACATCAGCTCCCTCATCAGTAAAGCCCAGCAGAGGACGTACTTCCTGCGACAGCTGAAGAAATTCAACCTGCCACAGACCATGATGGTGCACTTCTACTTGGCCATCATCGAGTCCATCCTCACCTCCTCCATCACTGTCTGGTTCACCGCTGCCACCGCCAGGGACAAGGCCAGGCTGCAGCGGGTCATCCTTGCTGCAGAGAAGGCGATCTGCTGCAACCTTCCCTCCCTCCAGGAGCTGTACATCTCCAGGACCTTAAGGAGGGCAGGGAAGATTGTGGCTGACCCCTCCCATCCCGGACACCATCACTTTCAGACTCTGCCATCTGGCAGGAGGTTAAGGTCTATCAGGACCAAAACCTCACGCCACAAAAACAGTTTTTTCCCCATGGCAGTGGGGCTCTCCAACAGCCCATCCGCCCCCCTGTGACTGCCTCTCCCTCACACACACACACACACACACTACTGCCCCGCCAACAGTGACTCTCCCCCTCTCTCATACACTCTCAATACCACCCCCTACTGTATCCCTCTCTCTCTCCCTCTCTCTCCCTCTGATACCTGACTGTTTGCACTCCGGCAATATTTGTTCATATCATGTTTATTTTTGTTTATAGCTTATTTGTATTTTGTATATTGTATATTGGTAACATTTCAATTATTTCTATTCTTATCTTATTGTATTCAAACATTTTTATCTATTCTTTTGTTATTATACTGTTTACTTGCCCCCCCCCACCGTTACACTCGCCTGCCTCTCCTTCTCTGTTGGGACCCAGACCATGGTTGGACCCCGACTCGCCTGTCTGTCCTCCTCAGTTCGGTAAAGAGTGTTGAATCCGGAGTTAGGAGGTCAGGGTTGTGGTGAGTGCTCGTCTTTCTGATGTTCAGAGGTGTCTCTATGTTGTAAGTGACCCTGGGGACTTTGTTGTTGTTGTTGTTGTCGCTGTCGTCCATTCCAGTCGTGAGGGACAGCAGCATTAGTGTAAGCTTGGCTGACGTTCACATGGTGCTAGAGAGCCTGAAACTATCAAGAAACCTAGAACTAGAAAAACTTAACAAAATGACCTAAAAAACTAACCTTAAAGAAAACTAAAATAACCAAAACAGTTACGGAGCTCCCGGCATGTCGCCCTCTCTCTACGATGCCATCTTCTTCTAAGCTTGGTTTTTTGGATATAAAATCACATCTAGTAAAAATTATTAATGTAAAATCTTTTCTAAGAACCGTTTTGCTTCAGAGGCAAGATGCCTCATTCCCTTATCTTCCACATCATAGAAATCACACAAAAATATAATGAATCACTTTTAAAGTAACTCAAGATGAGAATTTTCAAATGGTGAATGAACATAATGAAATCAAATACAGTTGTAGATGATCAAAAGATTATACGGTTAAAAATGATCAAATGATAAACAACAACAAATGGTTAAAATATCAAAAAGAAGATAAATGTAACTATCATTTGCTTCAACAAACCTCAGCTTATGACAGTTTCAAACAGAAAAAGCTTTTCTTAAATTGGTTCTGACAAATCCTTGTCAGTGCACATTTCTTTAGGGATTTTTTGACCCCTTAGTTACTGTATTTGTTTTTGGTCTTTTTAGTTTGTTGTTTTAATCAATAATCAGGTTCAATTATATCGACAGGGCCTCATTGAAATGCATTTCTTAGGATGGGCCTAAGTCCAAGCTGGACATATAATGCTCATTTAACTTGTCAACTAACCAGGTAGCTCACATTGGAAGTTTGGTTCCAATGCAGACACCAGTACAGAGCAGATAGAGTTAAAAGGCAGTTTACAAGGATAAGGTCTTTCAGCAGCTGTCAGCAGGTTAGATCATGCAAACACACACGGTAGAACTGGAAGACAGGCAGAATGCTGGCCACAGGCAGTGTGTTACAGACCCGGGGCTCAGGCTGCAAATAAAGACGGACTGACTGGAGCAACCAGAACTGGAAGACAGGCAGAATGCTGGCCACAGGGAGTGTGTTACAGACCCAGGGCTCAGGCTGCAAATAAAGACGGACTGACTGGAGCAACCAGAGGGACGATAGAAGCGGAGTCGGGCTGAGGCTCACTAAAGGCTGAGGAATAAACACATATGACTGGGTAACAGCAACATGTTCCAACAGTAAAACAGGAACCAGGTTTTACTGTAGACCGCTTCAGACCCTGGCAGGTCAGGAACAGGAACTGGGTCAGGCAAAGACATGGATAAACATGTGGGGTCTCATTTATAACCATTGAATTATTCTAGCCATGATAATCGTTTAGTGAAAATCTGATATTGTGATAGCCCTAGTCTTGAAACACATTCTCTCTTTTCTCTTGTTCCATACTTATCCATACCTGGAAATGACTTAAATCAAATTCCATATTTTTCCATACTGCATAGGAACCCTGTGTAACACAACTGTACAATTGCATGTTTTTGTTCAGACAACCCCAACAGAGTGAGGACTCTTCTCTATATCCTGTGCCATAACAAGTTTGATTTTGTTAGATTTTGAGTTTTTAAGGCATTAGAAAGTAGACCATTTTGACTGCCAGGGTATGGGATGAATTGCTTCTGTGAGTTGGCTATGACATCACACTAACTGGGTCTAAGGTTGTCCATGTATATCTTGTTGTACATCTCAAATGTTAAACGACTGTCTTTAGTGGCTGTAAATACAGTATGCCTCCATCAGAGGGTTAGTTGTCACTTTCTTTGAGAGCTATTTTTGTTTCTGAACCTTGGGTCACAGCCCTGGTGACATGGTTGGTGTTGGCATCTTCATGACACCAGTGTCATCACAAAGAAACATGTATGTCAGGGATTCTTGTCTAAATTTTAATGGTGCAGGCCTATTAACTTCCTGTTCTAAAATAGATTGACCCATTTCTTTACTCAGCGGCCTTTTTAGGCCCTATACAATGCCATCCATCTGTTCAGAAGCATATGGTGACAACCTCATGCTGACAAAAGGTCAACTCTAGACATGTCATTAAATCAGCTAGCCTCTTTGCAGCTTAGATAACATATTCTGCGTATTCAGCTAAGCCAATGGGGAATCCCTGAAGTGATTACTACTGCATTTACACAGCCATAATCTATATGCTGGGTTGTTTTGCAGAATGAATCTGCCCTGTTAAAAAATCAGAAGGCCAACTGTAGCACAAGGCCAGCTGCAGAAGATGATCTGCCCTTCAAATATTATGTTACGCTAATGTAAGAGCAAATTTAGCTCACTGGCCAGATTTGTTGGGGACTAAGAAAAGTATTACATAACAGCAAGCAGAGTATCGGTGTCTGTATAGGACACAGGGTAAATGCCCTCTCTATTATTACTGTATAGTAATAATAATACTCAAAACAGATAGTTGGTGCTAAAAAATGTGCTAATACAAACACATGACAAATCCACCTTAATTGTATGAACATGTGTAACTAACTTAACTAGAACAACTAAATACAGAGACAATAAACAAAGACAAAAGACAACACATAGAAATTAAAACTTGTGTGAACATGAATATTTTCAAACTTATTGAACTGATTGTCAAACTGATTATCATTCCTTGAGAGATCGAGGTAGTCAAATATCAAATGTCCTGATGAAACAAATTGGACAGAATGGGATTATTCAAGAAATATCTAAAAGCACCAAGATCTTAAATAGGATTTTAAAAAGTTATTCTAACAAAACGGTCGATATATCCTGACAGTAGTGTATGAGACAGGTAATCTGAAAAAAATCATGTGCCTCTGTGTCCTCCGGTGCTCCTAATGGCATCTGCAAGACTTCACAGACCGGAGGAAAACAACCAATCAGAGCCGAGCTGGTGCCTTGCCGTCTCTGAGCAGCTGTCAATCACTCACAAACTCCGATCAAACGGTCAAACTAGGCATCGCCGATCAAATATTAATCAATATTCTGTAATGCCTAGCATAAAATGTTCTCAGAAACATCTTGTAGTGTAGTGTTTAGCTGTAAAATGAGAAAGTTTGTGACTCGACAGCCATGTTGAGATCAGTTGAGGAAATACCAAGCACCGCCCACCAGCTGGAGCAGACTTTCACATTTTCTTATTAGCAAAAGTAGCGTCTAATATTTTATCCTTGAAACACATTGCAGTGCAAATGCTTTTTTGTATGCTAACATGAATTAATAAATGATGTGACCATGTAGGCCTACGAGGTGAGTCATATAAACAGTTATAAACAGTTTCACCAAATCAATTTCCTTATTGTTTATCTCTATCGGAAAATCATACTCCATCTGTCTTTGGGTGCAGATTTGTGGTGATGTGTGTTCATGTCGTGACATACTGAACCTTCGAGATATGAGCTAAAACTTTCCCTTTGCTGAGCTGTCATATCACGTTTAACTGTAATTAGCACAGCTGTTTCACAGCTCTCTTACATGACATACGCTTTATAGTAATGATTGGATCTTCAAGAGAGCAAAAAAAATATTAATTTCAACCAAATTATGCAAACTAAATATTTAATTTCCTTACTTGGAGACTGTTGCCATGTTGAGATCAGTTGAGGAAATACCAAGCACCGCCCACCAGCCCGAGCAAACTTTGTCATTTTACAGCTGAACAGTACACTACAAGATGATTCTGACAACACCAGAGGAGAGAAATAGACATTAAAGTAACAGAATATTAATTCATATTTAATCAACGCTGCCTAGTTTGACCGTTTGATTGGAGTTCACGAGTGATTGACAGCTGCCTCCGTTGAATGAACAGCCAATAGGAACGCTCTCTCTCTGAAATGTCCTGTGATTGGTCAAAGTCTCCCATCTCGGGCTAGACGTTCTAAAGCCTGAAAAAAAAATAAAATGCCATTTTATGCGACCAAAATGTTACAACTAAAAACACACTGTGAAAGGGTTAAAGTTCTAAGACAAAAACACAGACAATTTCCAGAACGGACAACGGCATGTTGCTATGCCAACCTGTCAATCACAAGGTAACCACGCCCTAAAGCATCCCCTGCTTTATGGTCAACCTGACTCTAAATGGGACCATCATTTACTAAATGAACATCATGCTGAATTGAAGAAGACTTAAAACTAGTGATTGAGACTATAAACTCATGTTTACAATGTTTACTGAGGTAATAAATCAAGTAAGAAGTAGGCTCAATTAATAAGGTCAATCATTAAATTTGTATTCTTTTGGGGCATGTAACGTGTAAATAATACATTTGGTGTCTGAATTATACAGTTTCTATCTATGTTAATATTGACTGAAAAAAGAAAAACATCAATAAAACAGGTAATTCCAGACTTTTGAACAGCAGTGTACCTCATCAGCACCGATTATCAATTAACAGCTTAAAATAAAGGCAACTTTAACTTGCAATTTCTCTAAATATACACACTTCTCAGGATCATAATAAAATTCAGGTCATCAACTTTTCAAAAGGGAAGACAACCGGTTATGATCCAGTCTGCAACACTGGCTGTAAAGCAACTCCATGTCTGTTCTCGTCACACTCAGCATCACTCCCAGCTTCTTCTTTGAGATGCTGTGTGACGGGATCCGCAGGTGACACAGTAACATTACGTTTTACTTTGAAAATGTCCCACCTCTCAGGCAACAGGCCATGATTGAACATGAACAAAGCCAGAAATGAAAAAACTAAGACAGTTACCAAAGTGCAGAGCATGGAGATGGTCCTGATAGGGGACTTTTGGATGTAGACGCCATCTTCCAATGTGCAACCGGGAAGATGAAGAATAACAGGAAGACCTAAAATGTTCTCCCCCAACAAAATTCTGACAGTCAGCCCCACAATATAACCCACAGTGGCACCGTAACCATTCGTCACTTTAAAGAAGAGCACGGAGACCAGATGGGGGAATGTAAGGGTGTAGGCGATGTCTGCTCCGAGAATCCAGAGGATCAGGGAGCTGTTGGTGTAGAATGTTATGGATGTCCCAACCACACCCACCACGACCACTGAGACCCGAATCACCCATTGCATTTCATTGTCTGATGCCTACAAACATGGAGTCATACAGAGACGCTTCATTATTCATTCACATACCTGTGCTTTCCAAAATGGATTGATTAGGATTTGATTTGTTTGTACTTTTTAAATTTGCAACAAATGTGCATCCTAACCCTCATCTCTAGAGACACATTGTGCCACTGAACCACCATCAACATCTTGTACTCACCTGTTTACGCAGGATGTTCTTGTAGATGTTTGAAGAGAAAACAGAAGTTGCAGACAACAGGGCAGAGTCTGTGGATGACATGACAGCAGCGGCCACAGCTCCGATTCCAATGAGTGAGACGTAAGACGGAGTGAGGTATTGTAGGGTCAGGGGCAGGACCAAACTATGCTCACCACGTACATATGGAGATGGAGAACCGTACAGCGTCAGGTTCCAGTCTGGACAAAATAAATAATAATAATAATAATAAATACTTGTAAAAAGTCCTCAGAATACGAGATCCATACAGCACTCATAGGAACCTAGGCTCTATTCTGTAATTGAAAGCTTTTGCTATCGAAGGTAATTCTGTACCAACTTAAGCAACTTAAAGAAATGGAATTACATTTAAGGTTATTATTCAATTTCAAAATTGTACAATTTTCGATAATATTTGCATATTTTTAAAGCAGCATTAATCATTCTTTTGCCTATTGGGAACAGTGGAACAAGCTGTGACAGGGACATACTATGACCTCATAAAGCTGTTATGGAAAACGTGTTAGCAAATACTTGTTTATTTACAAATCCAGCAACATTAGCATTCATTTGTTGTGAGTTGTGTCTTTGGCCACCTAATTGAAACACCACCACCTCTTTAACTACTAAATGCTAAATGTTCACTAGCTAGTCGCTAATCTGTCGTTAGTGATGGGCAGGTACAGTATAGTGGGCAGTAGTGAAATGGACCTAAGACTCAAGTACTGTACTTAAGTGCAATTTTGAGGTACTTTGCTTTAGTATTTCTATTTTATGTAACTTTGTACTTCTATACATTATTTTACTTTTCCTCTACTATATTAGTTTGCTATGAATTACTTTGCAGATTCAGAGTCTTAAAACAAATTATAAACCAGCTAATAATTTATTATGTATTATTAAGTAGTATATAATTATTAAGATATAAAGTAGCTCCACTTTTACCAGTTGCAATATTAAAGTGATGAATACATTAATGCATCAATAATTGCAATCCAACAATATAATATATATTATTCTGAAATGGGCTAAAATACTCATTATGCATTGGATGCAATGCATGTATGCAATGTATTTTTACTTTTGGTACTTGAAGTATATTTTGTAATTTGTAATTTTACTAAAGTAACATTTTTAATGCAGGACAGGTCAGAGTACTTCTTCCACCACTGACAGTGGGTTTTATCAGAGCGAGCGTGAGTCATGTGTATTTTGTTTTATGACATATTAATACTACAGTCACAGGCTGCAACAACCAATCAAAAAATGTGTCAAATTACAGGAACCCATTTGACATACAATAATTTGTCAAATACATTCAGACAAGCAGCTCTGTTTATTACTGAGCAAACTGTCTGACTCTGACAAGATATAAGCAATGAGTATTATACAGACATTCTGCAAATAATCTGGCCTAACAAGACAAATAGCTATGTGGCCAGGAGCAATTTGGAGCTAAGTGTCTGTATTAAAGGTCTGTCATCTCTAACCTAATTCCCACCTGTGGAGGCGGCGATAGCTCCAACCAAGGCAGGGGGGATTCCCAGTATGGCGATGGCAAAAGCCGCAGCATAGCAGGTTAACTGGGCTGCTCGTGAAGAGGAGGCAGACAGCGTCCTCTGGTGGAAGCACTGAAAGGAAAGACTACCAAGACCCTGGAAAAAAGAGCACAGGTAGAGGAGGAAGATGCATGTTGAGGACAAGAAAAGATGAGGAAGACAACCAAACAATGACATATACTAATACACAAGTGCTGTCCTTTACTCCCTCAGACTGAATATTGCACAGACAAACTGAAATATTTGCCCACTGTGATTCATTTACTCTGCTACATTTACTCCTATTCAAAGGTTACGCTCTATCCATAGATGCATACACTTAAATAAATCAGTGTTTCATCAGAGGAGTGAAGCACTGATGAGAGTGTCCTGAAGAGCTGCATCACTGTCTGGTATGGGAACTGCAACAACTTAGACCGCAAGTCCCTACAAAGGATAGTGAAGTCAGCTGAGTCCATCATCGGGACCACTTGACATTAATACTAAAACGCACCAATGGGGCCAGTATCATAAAAGGTGGCAGGTTTACATGCAGCAGGTCAGTAATCAGATTTCGCCCAAAGCTTACATATTTTAAGCAATGAGTGATAAGGACGATACAAGGTGATAAGATACAAGATGCTGGACTGACAGCACAGTGATATGGCTCACAATTTGTCATTACAGTGCTAATGCATCTGAATTTTACAAATAGTCAAATGTTCAGCTGTGGAAACTGACTTACAGTATCTAGACATAAAATGGCAATAGACAAATGTTTTGCTTAAACTTACAATTATGGAGTAATGATAAGTAATGATCATTATGAAGTGAATGTTGATTGCATATTATATTGACTATAGAATAAGGACACCATTGGCATTTAGATTGGTTCCCTATAAGACTGGTGTCCAATTCTGTCTGCCACTGGGTACAATCTCCCGAGAAAAAGACGGCTCAATTTACGGCACAAAGGAAGTGCGTCAACCATTTCACAACCAAAACAGAGGATAGTGCTTTTGTTTTCCTAGGTAGCTATCAGTAGATATCCCCAGGTGGCAGAAATGGCGGACAGTGGAACAACCGGAGTAACTATGGAAACTTTACCGGGTAAAAAAGCCCCATTGATGGAGGAAGCAAAGGAGGCAAAGAGCGAGAGGGATAAAAACTAGGGATGTCACGATACCAGAAATTTAGTAGTCAATACCAATACCAGTGAAATTCAACGATTCTCGATACCCAATTTGATACCACGGTAAAAAACAAAACAATAATCCCATGTACTTCAACATCCGCTCCTTTATTACTGTTTGCATATTGTTTTTTTTGTCAGGAATTTAAACAGGTCATAATTCCCTCTCTATTATCTCTTTTTTTTATTAATATATTAAGTTTCTTGACAAAAACTACATTTTACAAGATTACATTTGAACACATCATGATAACGTTGGAATTTACCTTCGCCCAATACTCAGTTTTTAATGAATAGAGCCTGGACGTATCATAATGTAATCAATGGCACTTCCTGCATTGAAGTTAGTTAACATTAGCTGTCAGGAGTCACTAAGCAGCATAGTCCTGCACAGAGCTAACAGCTAACGTTATCTAGCTCTCATCCTGACGATTTCAACATGGATTTGTTGTTTGCAATGTAGCATTATAAAAGAAAAAAATAGGGTTTGTCCTCTGGACGCATCTAAAGAGAGTTTACTGCATCCCAAACACATTTTCTATCATCCCCGGGACGACGGGACACCATTAGTCTCAAGCCCTGACGGTGCCTACGATACCCGTGGCACTGTAGAAAAACGAGTACCGTTTTGACAGAAGTTTGGCATCGACTTTGTACCGAAGTATCGGTTCTCGAAAGAAAGCCAACTGAATGTCGGTTTAGAACCCTTTCAAGTTCCTGGAGCTCTCTCCATCGAGTGAATGCCCGTCCAAGGTTCATTCGTTTTACCTTGTACTGGTGAAACAGGCAGCTGAGCTGAGAAAGATGCCGACTATCAGTGTTGGGGATAACGTTACAGGACTAAAAAAAGAAAAATGCCGCTGCCCCTGTTTGGTTTTTTTTGGGGTTTAATCTTCTTTCAACTACAAAAGCAGTTTATAGCCACATGATTATATTCAACAGCCAGTCTGCCATCATTACCCGCACATCAAATCTGTTCAGCCCACTGATGTGTCGGTACCCACTGTGTGCTTCATGTTAGCAAGTGTGTGGCCGAAAGAGAGAGAGGGAGAGAGAGAGGAAAAAAAGAAAGAGAGAGAAAGAGAGAGGGAGAGAAAGTGTGAGTGTAGCAGTGCAGTGTGTGGACAGTTTATGCTATTTGCCAGTGAATAAATGCTACAACTCCTCAAGACCCAGACCAAGTTCTCAAGGTGGACTGACCTTTAAGGTGGACCATCTATTCTCATGTTAATGACAAACTGCCCCTCCCCACCATCATATATCGTCACATACCGTCACATACCGTCACACACTGTCACATAGGTCTAAAATTGTTAAGATCAGGGGAATAAGAGATGGCCTTTTTAAATTCATTGATGGTAGTTTGTCTGTCCCACTGACATGTAGCTATACCCTGAGCTTATGGATGGAGGCAGGACAGTATGATACTGATGAATATTGATCTTACAAGCATCAGGAAGTCATCAATCCACTTCCAGACATTGTCCTGCTCCAGAGTGCCGACCCAGGGTTCTTGGAACGTGTGGTTGAAAGCCGTCTGGGCAATGTTTGTAGATATGGGGTTGAGCAGCAGGAAGGGGACACACAACCACTGCAAACAGATATTGATATCATCAGACTGAAGACTTTGACAAAACAAATAAGTTTACTAATACTACCATACATTCACCCATCATCACAACAAACCTAACATTGCTGTTTGGCATGGATGGTTTTGGAAGTCTTTTCTGTGGTTGTTTTTCCCTTTCAGTTCAAAAGTTCAACAGGTGTGAACTCTGTATTAAACAACTTTTTTTGCAGAATTAACTTGAGAAGTTTTTTTGAAGATGATGTTCCTCCAAGGTGCAGTATCTACCATACTGCCAATTGCTGTTCAGGATCTGGACTGATATTTTGATGTAATTATCAACGATCCAATATCATCGTTGCAAAGTGTAAACATTGATACATATCATCATCTTTAAGATACTTTGTTATTTTGAAATTCCCATGGCATGTCTGTTTCACCATTTCCGTCCAAGTGCAACTCCTTCCAACAACAGCAGGTCTATTTTATTTTTTTTAATTTTTTTATTAAAAAGACTGATATAGATAAGATTGATATAGTCTCATATCGATCGCAGGACCCTGAATTGAATCAAATTGAAATAGTATTGTGGAAGACTTTGTGACATTGGCAAATATTATATCGTTGTCCAAAGAATTTATTGTGATTAAACTTGTGATTTAAACCCCTACAAAAAGGGTCCCAGTCATCAATCAAACCAGGAACGTTGCAATTAAATGGTATGCCCCTTTGACTAGTAGGCCATGGAGACAGGATTGCAGCAATTATTTTGGTTGTGTGGGACATGTGCTTCCAGTAATTTTACTAATGTATCAAACTGGACTCAACACATCATCAAGTCTATCTCAAAGCAGTTCCGCAGCTTCAGTTTTCAATGTCCCCGCCCTTCACTTTTTCCTTGTGTTGAGACAATCAACAATCAACAGAGCTCTATTTAATTTTGGAAGATTTAGACTTCTTAAGACTGACCCACCACACAACAGTCACTGAACTACAACAAACAAAACTTATTTGATTGCTTACATTCCAGAAAAGATTACTTTATCCATTTACTTGACATTAAACTAAATTTTCTTGTGCTCTTTGTATAGCACTACAGCTGGGTCGATTAAGAAGTACAAAAGAAATAAATAAATTTGCTCTTAAGAAATTAAAAGAAAATTTAAATGAAAATTTAAAAAAACAAACACAGGTAGTGCTTGTAAAATGGGAGAAAGACTGATGATTAATTTTCATGAAATCACATTCCAGCTGATTGCGATGACGACTTTTTAAATGCCCCCTGTACTACAACATTTGAGTTGGAGCTGGTATGAATCACCCGGGCTCACACATGTGGACAAATATGACACAATGAGGTAAAAACAAGTTATTCACACTATCGAGATGCAGGTGGTGGAGCTTTATACGAGATTTTGTCGGGCTGGGGCCGGGCTAGGGCTATACATGTGCATCTATAAAATAAACATGCACTTTTGTAAAAGGCACTGTAACTCACCAAACTGAAGAAAACTAGACAGAGCTGGATAACGTCAGTGTAGGCCACTGAATAAAGGCCTCCTAACAAAGTGTAGATGATGGCCACAGCTGATGAGATCCAAACACAATAGGCATAGGGCAAATCCAGTATCACAGTCATAGTTGCTCCTGTTAGACAAACCCATAAACACAGAAGTTGAAATGCTTTAATTGCGTCCACTAATTGAAAATGTGTGGTTTTACTAGGTGTAGTTGTTTACCTAAGCTAAGCAGAGTAGAGGACACCCACAGCACATCTATCAGCAGAGAAGGCAGCACCAGAGCTCCACTGAGCACTTTGCCATATTTTATCTGGAATGGATCCATCATGGTGATGTATTTCTTATCCCTCATTGGCTTGGCAAAGAAAACACCACCTTGTGCAGTGGATGAGATAATAAGCATTACATTGAATTTATTAAAATCTACGTTGTGTTGAACAGTTTGCACTGCGTCATTTAATTTTTTTTTCCACTTTAGTTTTTATTGATGTTTTTCAAAGTTATACACATATCAACAACATATGGGCATGTACACAGTTAGGCCCACAAACAAAGGGAACAATACATACAGGACTCGTGTTTGGGACTTACACTTCCATTATTCCATACATTCTCATGTCATTTCCAACTCAATCAGTTGTCCTTTCTGCCGTCTTCGTCGCTGTTTTGTTTTTTGAATAATGTCCATTTCTCCCACCTGTCTTCCATCTGTGTTTCTTGCAGTCTTAAACGATGTGTCAGCTCCTCCATTATGTATATCTCCTCTACTACCCCCATCCACTGCTCGTGTGTACGGGGTTCCACTCTACCCCATTTCCTTGCGATAGCTTTCTTACTAGCTATTAACAATATCTTGACCAGATATCTATTCCTTATTCGTACGTTTCCATCAGTAGAATTTAAATTACACAAGTAGAGAGTCATGTAACTCATAGTGATATCATATCCTAGCACTTTTTGTACTGTGTTGTGTACCACCTTCCAAAACAGTACTATTTTGGGACATTTATAAAAAATATGGGAGTGGTCGGCAAATTGGGTTTGAGGTACCTCTATAGACAGGGATTGAAACAAATAGAGGAGCCTAGGTTGTGTATTAATTTTGATTATCTCAATCCTTGAGTCATTTAATTATTGATGTTGTGAGCACTGTGCAATGTAAGCTGCTGCTATCCAGTACATCAAGCTCCCCAAAACTGGGAGGTTGTGCAAGATGGCGACTGTGGTGGATGTTATGTGCTAAGCTCTGCAACACTAGTTGAGTACCTTATGTTAATTTATAAGGTCATCTATTTAAAAACTTGTTGAACTACTAGATATAGATAGATGCACAAACAAGTGAGGATTAACTACCAAAATAAGAACGTTGACAGGAAAATAACCTAAAATGTCAAAACTTTCAGCAACCAAGAACATACGTATTAGCTTACCAAGCTAATATCGACACTCCGCTTCTGGACCAAAATGACAAAGAGAGACGCAAAGAAGGGACCAAAAGGAGGGTTGATGATGGACGCGGAACCAGAGGAGACCTTCTTTGGTTTGTGCTCACCCCTTCCTGAGACCCCAAGTAAGAGTCCAACCCAAAGATATTATGTGTCAACAATAAAGAGAACCGACATTCTCAAAGCCATCTTCGAGCTGAAGGAACGCTTCTCTGTCTTTGAATAGCAAATTAATAAAAACACAACAGACATTAACAAGGTAAAAGAAGCGATGAAAGGGCTTAGGTTCAAGCAAAAGAGACTGAGGACAAGGTGAAAACGCTGGATAAACCAAGAGGGGAACTGAAGAAAGTGAACGCTACAGAAGAAGATGGAATCTGCGTCTCATTAATCTAAGAAGAAGTCCTTACGAGACTGAGCCAGATGGCACCAGATTAATCAACATTAACTGGGATTCCTGGTTGACATGGTACACAGAGTTGGGCACCCCAGAGATGACAAGACACCACGTCCAATTATCATACAGTTCAACATGCGTACCTTCAGGTACAAGATTTGAAAGGACTCACTCAATGCTGACGTCGCGAAGAGGATGAATCTCCATATAGCCGAGGACCTGACACACTCTGAAAGAAACTGCAGAAACTAACTGTGGCCCCTTGTCGAACAGGCGCATATGGAAGGAAAGAAAACAAGATGGCAAGGTCCAGTCGCTTTCATTGATGGTGTGAGATTGCTGCATGAGGAATTGTGACCAATTATTTAGATAACTAGTCATTAAAAACAACGCAACTGAAGTGAACAATTAAGTGGCCTGATAATAATAATATTATTATGGCCTTAGATCACTTCAACATTTTTTTCTTGGTACTCACTCAGAGTATTCCAAATCTCTACCAAATGATAAGAGTTTTTAATAGCTCTTATCTTCTGTTAAACTTGTTACAATAAAAACAAATAAGAGGAGACTTGATATGATCAGCAAACTGAGAAAAAAATTACTAGTAGCTGTTTAATAAAATGCTTATAAAACAGATCAAATAAGCCACACTGAAATAATACGTTTAAGTCAAGATCACGGCACAGCCTTCTGCATCAATATTGTATGACTTGTCTTACCTAATATGAAGGACACTGTGTATTGTATAGGCATAAGAGCCCATATTAAGCCCATTTTAGGAGAATACACCACCTCAGCCACACCCAGGATAAAACCACCTCCGACCCACGTAGCTGCAGAAGAATGACAAACACACACACACACACACACACACTTTAATTAGAAGTATGTGCACAATAAAATATGTGAGTAGGGCTGACCAAAATGCTTCGAAGCTTTGACCATAGCCATGGTAATCGATCTCCAAATAATTTTTTCCAATTTTTTGGTTTAAAATAGGTTTGTAATAATAAAGCATAAATCCCCAAATAAGCCATGAAATAAGGAGTAATCCTACAACATTATTCATTATTCATATTCAACATTAATTATTCTCAGACAGATATTGGTGTTTCCTGTGTATAGAGCGTGTGTAGGGGCGGCTGTGGCTCAGAGGGTAGAGCAGTTTGTCCACCAATTGGAAGGTTAGTGGTTCGATCCCTGGCTGCTCCAGGTCACATGTCCCATGTCAAATTTCTCCTGAAGGCATAGTCATCGGTGTGTGAATGAGTATTTAGATTAGGGCCTGATGGGCAAGCAGCCTCTGCCATCAGTGTATAAATGTGTGTGTGAATGGGTGAATGCTGACATGTAGTGTAAAGAGCTTTGAGTGGTCGGAATACTAGAAAAGCGCTATATAAATGCAAGTCCAAGTCCATTTAAAGGTGCATATGTGGACATTAGTAGAAAGTAGGACATTAGTAGAAAAACAATTATCCATTCAGTAACCACAACCACCGTTATTAACAAACACTGTTACAAGGCAAAAATGAGCATGGCCCACATCCCACCACTCACTGCTTTTTTTTGGAAATATTTCAAAACTTTTGGACTGTCTACCATCATACCAAATTTGAAGTTCCTAAGTTAAATAGTTTCTGAGTTCTGCTCCGGAAACAGAATTGATGTCGAAAAAAATCACAGTTTTTGGCCAACATTTCAAAAGTTTTTGGTACCCTGGATTTCTAACCCCAAAAAGGTACAACTATATCACACTGTCAACCATTAATCCAAATGTCAAGTTCTTAAGTTTAATATTTTTCGAGTTCTGCTCCGGAAACGAAAGTGTGACACGCGAACGGACGGAAGGACGCCATGCGGAGCGTTATATACCTCCGACTATGTTGTCGCGGAGGTATAATTTAAATGTGGTACATTGTTTTGCAGATTGCCTTTGATTGTTTTTGCATGCAATAAGAGTCACTATCACCATAACGGAAAATGAAACAACGGGCTATTTGTTTAAGACAGACATGGTTGCAGTCACTGACAGTCCCAGTGATGATCCACTTCACTGACCATAACTGTGTTTTTAAAGGAATACTTCACCTCCAAAATGACCATTTGTATCTCAACTGAGAGAGTTCACTTTTGTTTCTATCTTGAGTGAGCTTTGTTTCTAAGCCCCACAGAACAACTTACCAGTCATGGTGAAAATTCCAACAGGCATGCTGATATTTCTGTCTCCGAGGAGCACCACTTCGGTCCTGCCTCCATGGCTCTTCCTCTCAGCCTTCCTGGACTTTCGGGAAGCCCACAACCCTGTCCCCAGAATCAGGATGTAGAACAGCACCACTGCAATCACACCAGGGATGTTTAGAGCCATGGTGGTCAACCACTATGGAGCACATAGACAGGCAGACAGACTTAATGGATAACAAATACAGATACTGACCGTAGACCAAGAGTGAGCAAGAACAAAGGTCAGGTGGTAATATTGCTGATGTACTCTGAAAATTCAACTAAAACTGCAAAGTTTGGGAAGGAAGAGACAAAGTTCACATGTCCAAAAGATTTACTTCTTACGAGTTAGCATTAACAACATTAAATATTAATATTTTGGAATACCACCAAGCATGATTTAAACACACAATTCCTAGAAGTTCCAGCCTTCGGAAACATCTCGTCACAAGTGGTGGCTTATGTTCACTTTACGTTTAGCTAGTTGCTAGAAATTACCATTCTTCTTTATCATACATTGTCACTTGTTTTTAAACTTCATGTAGATTTGATTTAAAATTAGTTTATAGTTTATTTTCTGCCAGTAAAATCTACCACTTTGCCTTCTATCGATTCTACTACATTACTATTATCACTGAGCTTTACACCAACCCCAACTTCTGAACTTGTCCTTTCACTGATATTACTAGACCACATAGCTTGCTCATACTGCTAATGTCTTCACCAATACTTATAACTATGTTTATAATGACTGGTTAATGCGACCATCTACTCTGCTCAAACTTTATTTTATTCCACTCTGTCCACCGGTCTGACCCTATAATGCATTTTCTCTGGTTCCAGCTTCTCCAATGTGAGGATTTGGTGCTTTTTCTCTGCTTTATGTAATAGTGAATTGCATATCTTTGGGTTTTGGACATTTTCACTAATTTCTTCTGTTTTATAGACAAAACAATAATTCTATTCATAGAGAAAATTTTTCAAAGATTATCTGTCTCATGTACTACTGTCAGGAAAGTTTCAATTTTATAAAAATAACTCTTTTTATCATATTTGGTCAAAGTTATCAACTGCGCTAAATTGACATACAAGACACTGCATGTATCTTTTCAAACGCTATTTATGGGTTAAATACCTTCCTACAGTGTAGCTTAGCTGTTATATATTCGACTTATATGGCTTTGCATTTAATAAGCCTATGTTTAGCTACAACTAGTATCTAGCTAACTTCTTCAGAATGAACCACATAATGTTAACTTACTGCTCATTCATGATATGAATGTTTCTTCATTTCACTAGAATTGCGTTGCTGTTGGAAAAAGCTTTGGTCCAAGTTTATTTATCTGAACTACTGACATTAGCAAACACTGCAAACATTGACCTAACATTAGCTGGTAAATTCATGACAATGAGAACAAGTAAGCAAACTGCTAGAAACTCTGAAATATTGACGTTAACCATTATTGGTCCACAATTAGCTAGCTAACGTTAGTGTTAATGCTAGCTAGCTATAGCAGTCTTCACACCAGCTAATGACTTCATGACTTGAGGAGGAGCTGAATAATTCAATTCAGTAAACTTATTATATACGGACTCAGGGGCCTGTTTCACAAAAGCAGAATAAAGATATCCAGGATAAGAGAGAAAGCGAGGGTTGACCTAGTCTGGTCAGTTCATCCTGGCTTAATTGGTTTCATGAAGGCTAAGCCAGGCTGAGGAGGAGCGACTAGGTTGAGCCAGGTGTAAGTAATTCAGATAGATGCGCATTCACTGCTTTCCTCAATAGACCACAAGGTCGATCTCAGATCTACTGATGCTGAAATGGAGTAAACACATTCTGCATACTTTAAACTCAGTGAGAAACAGCTTTTAATGGAAGATTACGAGAAAGTTAAATACCTAATATGTAGAAAAGGAGACACAGCCATCGGCTGCTGTAATAAAACAGCCAGATAAAAACGTGGCAGAGCAGAGCGACTCAATGCGTAAGTAGCTTAAAAATAGCCTATAACGTTACATTAACTCACCACTGCTGTTAACTGAAACCGTCATCATTAAACTATTCAAGGAGTTACTGTCACTTCACCATAACAGTGAGCGGTGGAAGTAAATATATTATTTAGGAAATTTACTATGAAGATTAATTACAACCACTAATCCACAATGCTAGAATACGACGATACCATATACTGTATATAAACTGGAAAAACAAAGTTCGGAAACTTGTGTTTGATGGATAATTTCTCTGTTGTTACAATGCTAATGGTCATTGTATTTTACATCATTGGAAAGCCTGTTTATTTACCTTCGCAATGATGTCTAACTTGAAAGGATCATGCATTTGTGGGATGAGCAGCACAGCTGATGATGTGGGGAGCGCCCAAGAAAAATTTGCCAAAATGCTCTGCCAGTGGTAAACAGTGTATTCTCCTGTTGGTGTTGACTCTTGTTTTGAGTTGTTTGGTGGATTGGATGATTGAACTCTCTATCAGTAACAAGGAACAAACAAGACATATTGGCAATTTTACACTTTATTCATTTAATACAATAGGTCAGGAGCCTCAGTAGCGGTGGAAGATCCATACGCAGCCACAACAGCTTGGCACCTCCTCCTCATGCTGGTCACCAACCTGGTCACACGTTGCTGTGGGATGGCGTTCCATTCCTCAACCAGAATTGGTTGCAGGTCAGCCAGCGTGGTTGTGTTGGTCACTCTAACACGTACAGCACGCCCAAGCTGATCCCACAAGTGTTCAATTGGGTTGAGGTGTGGACTCTTGGCAGGCCGTTCCATTCTCTCTACTCCCACATTGTGGAGGTAGTCTGTGATAACCCTGGCTCTGTGGGGGTGAGCGTTGTCATCTTGGAGGATGAAGTTAGGTCCCAGATTGTGGAGATATGGGATCACTACTGGCTGCAGAATCTCATCCCGATATCTCACTGCATTGAGATGGCCTTCAATGATGACAAGCCCCGTTTTGCCAGTGAGGGAGATGCCGACCACCAAAAGCTGTTACTCCGTCGGTGCAACAATCAGCGTTCTCCGCGTCGTCTCCATACTTTGACCCTGCAATCCAACTTTACCAGACAGAACCTGGACTCATCACTGAACATGACATTCCCCCACATGTTCAGGTTCCATTGTCTGTGTTGTCGACACTAGGGCAAACGGGCCTGACGGTGAAGGGCAGTCATTGCAGGCTTCCTGGTAGCCTTATGAGAATACACTGTTTACCATTGGCAGAGCATTTTGGAACATTTTTCTTGGGCGCTACCCACATAATCAGCTGTGCTGCTCATCCCACAAATACATGATCCTTACAAGTTGGACATCATTGCGAAGGTAAATAAACAGGCTTTCCAACGATGTAAAATACAATGACCATTAGCATTGTAACAACAGAGAAATAATCCACCAAACACAAGTTTCCGAACTTTGTTTTTCCAGTATATAATAATGATTAATACATTATGTTACATACTGTGCATGCTTACAGTGTGCACTGGAATGATCACTTACTCCTCTTTCAAATTTCCTCAATGTCTTCCTTTTTAGCTCCATATCTTGGTCCAAGTCCTGCAGGTTTTAAAGTGTGTGCTGTCGGCCTATAGACATCTGACAGTTTGTCAGTTCTTTAAAACACATTAATTAGCACAGCAGGAATTGTGCATGGTGTGCCCCATTACTACCATTATTTATATAGAAAGAAAGAAGGCTGGATGTAGCCTATGTCAATGGAAATACTTATTTAGTCCATAATGGATAAAAAGGCAGTGATGTGGTGCTCATGGAAAACATTATTTTTAACAGGACCCAGATACTGTACAGCCTGAGAGCAGCCTGGCATCGTAGTGAGTGTAGGACATCCACACCATGCAGAATCAACAACTGATATGTGTTTTACAGAATTCACAAACTGTCAGATGTCTGTACAGCACACACTTAACAATACATACTGAGGGGATTAGACAGAGAAGTGATAATTTCAATGTACACTGTCAGTATTCACAGTAACAGGATGTATTAATCATTGCTGTGTGTTTCTCCCCCAGCAGACCAGTGATGTTTGAAGTGCATTCATTTAATGCAGGCTAATAAAAAAAAGGCAAAATACATGCATAAGATCATAGACTAACGATCTGAGTGACTGCTGACTGAACAGATCAGACACCAGGATAAATCAAGCCTGGCTGTTAGCCTGGTCTGGAGCAGGCTAGCTGCACAGAATAAATCTCCATGGTAACTGATGTGCCACTGCTTTCGTGAAACCAAGTCAAGGCTAAACTGAGCCAAGATAACTGGAAAACCCCGGCTTAATCCGTTATCTTTGTTTTGTGAAACAGGCCTCAGGTAAGTAAAAAATGAAGACAGAGTTTATTTTCCAACCAGGAAGCAAAAACGCAGGCAGGGTGGCAGGGAGCTGGCAGGCTTGTGGCGAGGCGAGAATGAACACGAGGCCTGAGCATATGGAATATCTCACACACAGGAAAACACGGAAGCTGAGCAGTAACAAGGCACCAGGGAACCTGAGCACAGGAAAAATACAGGTTAGTCAGGATGTCACGAGAAACACTAGGAAAAACAGTAAGACGCAAAAACACTAGAGAAGGTACACAGTGCACTACCTAATGACACAGAATTATCTTGCAGAGTAGTGGAGTGTAGACCAGGCTTTTATGGAGAGGTTGATCATCTAAATCACATGTGTCAAACTCAAGGCCCGCAGGCCGAGTCCGGCCCGGCACCTCATTTTATGTGGCCCGCAAGTGCTTGCAAAGAATATAATTTGCTTATCATACAATTCTATGTCGCTTTACAGAAGTACAGTGTCCATAAACTACATGTGCCACAATGCATCTTGATTTTGTTACCTGCGCACTGAAGCGTCTCAATATCAGCCGTTTCCAGCAGCGACACTCTAGCAGAGTGATGTGGTCGCCAAAATGTCCAAGATTAATGTTTGTATATGCCTGTATATGCGTACAGGAAATAGCAGAACAATCAAATGTGCACCCTTGGTCGCACTACTGACAAACAGTTTAGGGGAGAGGGATATGTCGCGAGGTGTTGTGTGTGTGTGCGCTGCCTGCAGCCAGCGACGCAGTGGAGAAATGTTGGTGTGTGTGGCCCGGAGGTATGTGTGTGCGCTGCCCACCGTCACATTGTTGTACCATAGTTCTGCCCCTCTCAACTGCGACCAAAAAGTTAAACAAAGTCAATGTAATAAATAGTGCTTGATAATATTTGTGTGATGGTAAAAAAAAAAAGAACTTTATTACTCACTTGAAAATGTTGATCTGTGATGGAAGAGTAATGAGGGTTTCTTAATCTCATAAATTCATGGGATCTATGGTATAATAACACATAGAAATGTGAGTGTGTGTGTGCCCACATTCAGTATTTTTGTGTCTATACGTACATGCATATATATCGATGCACAAGCATGTGTTTTTGTTACTGAACTCATTTTTTAAATAAATTGTACATTAGTTGTACACTTGAATGTCTGCTTGCAATATTTTTTCCTAGACTTCTGCTTTCAGAGTTAGTTATTAATTAAGTTATTACTAAAAACCAATAATAATCGAATGCAGAGGCAATTATGTAATATGATAAAGAGTAGATATATTTATATAGTGTTACGGTTACAACCGGCCCTTTGAGGGCAACCATAATGCTGATGTGGCCCGGGATGAAATTGAGTTTGACACCCCTGATCTAAATGAAACTTGGTGTGCCTCGTTGCTGCCCTGGGAGAAGCCAGCCACACACCTGCCCTGCCAGGAGAAAAAGAGAGAACAGGAGGGGGAGAGCAAACACAAAACACAGCTTCCTGACCGCCATCAGAAGGAACAGGGGAGACGTCGGAGTTTTGGTCAGAGACGATAACGTTACTCAGCAGTGTAACCCAGGTTAGTTTCACTAGTTTACAGAGTTTACCTTTTAACAGACGTTCCATGAATGCATCACCAGGGAGTTTTGGTAGAAGTCCCCAAAGCGGCTGCCTACAGGAAAAACAACCCCCCCCCCTCCACCCCCAAGGCAATGGCAGAGCATGCAGCTGAGGCACGCATGTGATAAAAGTCAATGGAACCTGGAGAAAGTAAGATAGATCCATGACATTCATGAGTTTTGTGAAGAGCTGGTAGAGTTGCCAGAGAGACGAAACTACTGAGAGTTGAGTTACTGTGTGAGAGAGGTTTTCACCGCGAGGAACTCCGCTGGCCGTTGTCTCCAAGTAACATGATATCCTGGTGAGTTCGCTGCTTGTGTTAGCTGCTTGTGTTAGCTCATTAGCATGACAATTTGGTTGTTAGACAGTTCGGTGGTATGTTATTTTATTTCATGAAGTCATGGAGCCAAAACCAATCAGGACATTGTGTGTGAAATGAGATAATGAATATACTGTGGTCGATATTAATGAGCTGTTTAGCCACCCATGTTGGCGGCTTAATTGCGTTCTAGGAGCTCCAAACTAGCTCACGAGGTGATTTTGTGGATTTGCAATGTGTTTAAACTGATAGGAATGCACTGTGAAAAGTGAAGGAACAATGTGAAATGTGGATGTGCATTATTTTCCAAATATTTTGTCCAGTATTTAAAAATAAAGAGAGACTGTGGAGACACTTTAGTTCATAAATGTTTATAATGGTTGATGTATATTTTGCTAATTGAGCTCCAGTATAGAGTGCAAAGAGATTTTTGAACTGTATGTTAATTGCTCTGCACACTTGTGTGCAGGCTGTTTTTTCGAGGGGTAAATCGACTGCCATCAAGATCTTCTTTGCTGCTGTGAATGCTGTCTCATCTGGATTCCGATCCGTGGACAATGTGTTGTTCCAAAGGGCGGAGGGAATCATGTCACATGGAATTTAATTTTGGACAGTTCAAATTGATCCTCATGGTGTTTTGCTGAAGTTAACCTACTTTACATTTTAATTTCATTTGGGGGAAAAGAGAGGCATTTTTCATTTAAGGAGTACATTCATTGAGAAATTGTACACTGTGAAATAAAACCGAACCAAACCTCTGGAAATAATGATTTTTCTACTTTTCATAAGCAAGTATTGTATGTGTGTTTTGTGTGTGGACTGGAGGTCTTACTGCCCTTTACAGAGTCTGCTACTGCCAATCTCCTTAACAACCTAGTGAATTCAGTGGATCAAGAGAACCTGTTACCTAACTGAGCTTTTTAAGAACCTGGATCCGATACAGTATATAGAACCCTAGATACCGACACCTCAAGTATTAGATCGATATTGTTGACATTGATTTCCTATATCAAGATTAGATCAAGACTAGATTTCCCCTTTTCCGGGTTGCAGGAGTTACAAAAAGTGGTGAGCCAGCCAGGAGATCGGTTATTAGTAGCCCCTGATCTTCTCTCCCGCATCATACACATTTTGAGTGAATCATCTTTTCATTAGATATTTGTGAGATATGGATATTTGCAATCATTTTGAGGTTAACAGTAAGTGCTCCCTGTATGGAACATGAGTTGAAGATACTTGTGAAGAAATATATAATATCTTTGAAGTCAATGGGAAAATTTCTAAGATAGTCAGGATCTCCAATGAGCCAGGGCAGCCAGAGGGTAGAACCCTGATAGAGTGTGCATCTGACCATCTCCAGAGCTGACCCCATTACTTTAGGCACCTTACCAAGCCCCAAAGACCCTGCTGTAGGTCTGTAAGGACCATCAGGGATATCTGTCAGGAAGAGATAGGCAAAGAGTTAGCTCGTCGGTACTTGGATGAATTTAAGGCTGTTGCAGGTAGTGGCAAAGCAGGCTTCTTAAGTGTACTTCAGAGTGAGCTGCAAGAAAGCCAGGATGGTACAAGCCATTTACAGACTAATGATACACAGATACACACCACTGAGAATAGTGACACACACACTGATAGTGCCACAAGAGATGATCAGAGTGACCCTGTGGAGCCAACACAACCTCATAGTGCCCCTGCAACTGTGCCAGTGATCATATGGATGAATGTGTTTTCAACCCCCTTCAGATTCAGAAAATGATCGTGGAACATGTCATACGAAATGAGTCAGCCACTTCACCATCCACCCAAACCAGGATACGCACCTTCTCCGCCCAAGTGCCAAAACGCAATGGTGAAGTTGACTATGACACTTGGCGCTCCCAAGATGATCTCCTTCTCAGCGATCCTTTCTTGAAGAATGCACAAAAGGTGAGGACAATTCTTGAAAGCTTGTTGAGCCCAGGTGCTGATGTTGTTAAACCCCTTGGAATCTCCACTCCACCAAGTGTCTACGTTACCCAGGTGGATTCTGCATTTGGAGTTGTGGAGGATGGAGAGGAGCTATTTGCAGCATTTCTAAGTTCCAATCAAAACAATGGAGAAAAACCCTCAACATACCTGAGCAGACTTCACAACCTCCTCACAAGAGTAATTTCTGGAGGGGGAACCTCTTCTGAGAATTCAAATGACCAGCTACTCAATTCAATTCAATTCAATTCAATTTATTTTTGTATAGCGTCAAATCACAACAGAAGTTATCTCAAGACGCTTTATATATAGAGAGCAGTCTATGACCGTACACCATAGTTTAGAGACACAACAAGATCCACCAAGCGCGCTGTGGCCAGGAAAAACTCCCCGATTACTGGGAAGCAACCTGGAGCAGAACCGGTCGCAGGGCGGGCGGCCATCTGCCGAGGCCGGCTGGGGGATAGATAGATAAAGAGAGAGAGAGAGAGAGAGAGAGAGAGAGAGAGAAGCAGCCACAATATTAGCCTAGCAGCTGTAATAGCTAATACAAGTAGGGCTGATAACACAAAACCAATAGTGGTGGATGGAAAGAGTGATAATACAACTATCGGAATTGATATCATTGGGTCGTCCTCAGACGGGCTTTCAAGTGGAGCTTCCAGCTGTCTCAGTCCACCATACATCTGGCTAGCTCGCCAGCACTGTCCAGCGTCTCTCCTCAGTACGTCCATGTATGTTGGTGTGGGACGTCCCTGTGATCGATGCCCGTGCGTTGGTTCCCGCAGCATCAGCATGCTTGCTGGGTGTTCTTGATGCCTTTGGCAGTGACCGAGAAGTGTTATTCTCCAGGCTGCCACTTTGTCACTAAGTGTTGGTAATCCCTCGTTGGCATTGGTAGTCCCTCGTACAGACGTAGTTAATTAATGATGGTACCGGACGCGGTAGCAGATGCAGCCGCAATACCGGAGACATCCAGATCCAGGTGAAACCCCGCTCCAAGTGTACTCCTGCTCCAGGTATAACCTCACTCCCGGTGTGATCCCGCTCCAGGTATGACCTCGCTCCAGATAAGACCTCGCTCCAGGTGTGACCCCGCTCCACGGTTAGCTGCGAGACAAGGAGGCACAAGGACTCCCGGGAAGGAATGAAGTTAGTAACAACATGGACATGGGACATGAGTATATAGAGCAGGAGAGGGGAGCTCAGTGTGTCATAGGAAGTCCCCCGGCAGTCTAGGCCTATAGCAGCTTAAGTATAAGCGTTATCAAAGAGGAAAGTCTTTAACCTACTCTTAAATGTAGAGACGGTGTCTGCCTCCCGCACTGAAACTGGGAGCTGGTTCCAGAGAAGAGGAGCTTGATAGCTGAAGGCTCTGGCTCCCATTCTACTTTTGGAGACTCTAGGAACCTCAAGTAACCCTGCATTCTGTGAGCGCAGTGCTCTTAGAGAGCTGCAGAGCTCTTTAAGAGATGATGGGGCCTGACCGTTTAGCGCTTTGTAGGTGAGGAGGACGATTTTAAATTCTATTCTGGATTTTACAGGCAGCCAGTGTAGAGAAGCTAATACAGGAATAATATGATCTCTTTTTCTAGTTCTTGTCAGTACACGTACTGCAGCATTCTGGATCAACTGGAGAGTCTTAAGAGACTTATTGGAGCAGCCTGATAATAAGGAGTTGCAGTAATCGAGTCTAGAGGTAACAAATGCATGGACTAATTTGTCTGCATCATTTTGACACAGGATGTGCCTGATCTTCACAATGTTACGTAGATGAAAGAAGGCAGGCCTTGAGGTTTGTTTTATGTGAGAGTTAAAGGACATATCCTGATCAAAGATAACTCCCAGATTCCTTACAGTGGTGCTGGAGGCCAGGGCAATGCCATCTAGAGTAACTATATCATAAGATAATTTGTTTCGGAGGCACTCAGGGCCAAGTACAATAACTTCAGTTTTGGCTCAATAGAGCTGTGGCTCTCTGTCAGCCTGGCTACAGTGCTGAATAGAAACCTGGGGTTGTTCTGATTTTTCTCTATTAATGATGAGTAATGGGCTGCTCTGGCATCACAGAGAGCCTTCCTATATGTTTTAAGACTATCTTGCCAGACTAAATGAGATTCTTCCTCTTTGGTGGAACGCCATTTCCTTTCCAGTTTCCTCGATGCTTGCTTTAATTTGCGTGTTTGAGGGTTATACCATGGAGCTGACTTCCTTTGTTTTATTAACTTCTTTTCTAGAGGGGCAAGAGAATCAAGTGAGCCTGTAGCACTATCTACAAGATGATCAATGGGTGGGGCTAAAGTTAGCATACGAGCCCTCTGTTATATTGAGACATGTTATTGAATTTAATGCTGATGGAATCACTTCCTTAAATTTAGCTACAACACTATTTGTCTGATGGTGTATAGTCTAGTAATAAGAATTCAAAAGTGATTAAATAATGGTCTGATAAAAGAGAGTTTTGTTCAAAAACAATTAAATGTTCAATTTCAACACCATATGACATAACAAGGTCGAGGGTGTGGTTAAAGCGGTGAGTGGGTTTATGCACGTTCTGCGAGAAACCAATCGAATCTAATAATGAGATAAACGCAGTACTTAGGCTATCATTATCAACGTCCACATGAATATTAAAATCACCTACTATAATGACTTTATCTGTTTTCAGGACTAAGCTTGATAGAAACTCTGAGAATTCAGATAGAAATTCAGAATTCGGAATATTATACCATTAGTCACCAAACAACCTGTGTAAATGCTTACGGGTCTGCTATAGATACAGTTAACGTTTGGCTAGCCTATAGGGATGGTGGTCATGGTTAAAGGAAACAAACATTTAGCGTGTTTCCATCCACCTCTTTTTAATTCACATTTTAAATTTGCTCATAAGAAAGCCTGAGTGAAAGGTAAGAGAAAGAGCTAGAAAATCCCCGAACAGGCAAAAAGCAGGAGCAGATGAAAATATCCGATGTGTGTGGACCAACGAGGAGACTGTATCCTCCCTCAAATGAACTCATGAAATAAACACAATGCAATATTTCCATCACTTTTTCCACATGGTTTTCCATTGTTGAAGTTTGATCAGCAATCTTTTAATTGCATAGTCTTGTTGCTCCAACTCTGCAATTCTGTAATGGAGCCTGACTGGAGAACTAGCACCCCCAACCAATTGAAGGCCCACCTGATGGTGATCCTAGTTTTCCTCTGGCGTCGGTCACATTCCTGTTTTACAAGACGGGCTTCACTTCAATGTTGTGAAACGTGGTTAACATTGTGTAACGGTCGCGGTAAACTTTGTGACACGTGGTTAACATGAAACGGTCCAGGTAAACATTGTAACATGTGGTTAATATTGAATAAATGGTCGCTGTTAGATTTAGGCAACAAAACCACATGGGGTAAGAAACAACATCCTAGTTTGGCTTAAAATAAGTACATTTGTAACATAATGTAAGCAATGAACAGAACATCATGTGACTCAGTGGTGTAGCGTCACGTGACATAATGTCGCCAGTAAAATGTACTCAACTTTTGATTTCACATGGAACACGGAAAATGAGAAAGTGTGCTCCGGCTGGTGGGCGGTGCTTGGTATTTCCTCAACTGATCTCAACATGGTCACAAACGTTCTCATTTTATAGCTAAACAGTACACTACAAGATGTTTCTGAAAACATTTTAGAAATAGGCATTACAGTAACAGAATATTGATTCATATTTGATCAGCGCTGCCTAGTTTGACCGTTTGATTGGAGTTTGCGGGTGATTGACAGCCGGCTCTCATAGACGGCAGACTCCAGATCAGCTTTGACTGGTTGTTTTCTTCCGGTCTGTGAAATCTTGCAGATGCCGTTAGGAGCACCGGAGGACACATGACTTTTTCAGATTACCTGTCTCATGCACTACTGTCAGGATATAGTGATAACTTACACCAATCAGCCATAACATCAGGTCATCACGGGTACCCTGACCGGTCCCCATACACATCAAACTGCTCCTCACTGTGTGTTCTGACACCTTTCTATCAGAACCAGCATTAACTCTTTCAGCAGTTTGAGCTCCAGTAGCTCCTCTATTGGATCAGACAACACGGGCCAGCCTTCGCTCCCCACCTGCATCAATGAGCCTCGGGTCTGACCCTGTCGCCGGTTCACCGGTTCTCCTTCCTCAGACCACTTTTGGTAGGTCCTGACCACTGCAGACTGGGAACATCCCACAAGAGCTGCAGTTCTGGAGATGCTCTGACCCGGTCGTCTAGCCAGCACAGTTCACATCCTTACACTGGCCCATTTATTCTGTTTCCATGATCAATGTTATTCACTTCACCTGTCAGTGGTCTTAATATTATGGCTGATCGGTGTAAATCCTGAACAATCTTTTCTTAATCATATTTGCTCCAATCCTTCCTACTGCTGCTCTAACTGGATCAGCCAAAGGCAAGGCATCCGGTTATTTCATATGGATATGAATATTTACATAATGTGTATCATTATGATGATAAAAGATCACATATACCATGATTTAGATTTAATTACCCGCTTCAGGTCGGATATCAGTGTATTACTGCCCAAGAAAACCGAGCTGAAACTGCTGGAGTTTAGTGACGACAGATGGTGAAAGGAATGAAAAGCAAACGTAAAAATCACTTCATGTTGATCCTCCTCAGGAAAAGCTTTACAGTAAAGTGTCACCTTCATTTGGTAAAACACTGACAAGCAATGCAGTTTGTTTAAGACAGACTTCCAGTCAGTTCAACCAAACCATCAGTATTGATTTGGCAATCATAGTAATGTAATCCTGTAATTTGAAAATGCCACATGTAGCATTTAACAGGATGGCAAGAGTGCATTCTCGCATCTCATTTTTAATTGTCTGATATGTAAGTGCATCATTATCAGACTCATATAAGATGTCACAAATCCAACAACCCATAAAACTAGCAATTATGTTTTGCAAATGTTGGGTTGTAGATTTGCCAAGGAAGAAACACACACAACCCCATTTCACATTCAACACCATGGAAATGATTAGTTTGGCAGCATGTGAGAGTTGAGGAGAGGCAGGCAGTGAGACATGCTGGGGGGCGGTGGTGTACATGTGTGTGTACTGAAGTGTGTTACTCTTTTTCATAGCCCACGTTCAGTTTAGCCTATAATTGACTTATAAGCTGCATGTGGGTGTGCAATTAACTGAAACCTAATTAAGGAACTGCCTGAAATCTGCATAAGCAGTTAAGCCAACCCAACAACAGCCAGCATCTACACTTCCTTTTATAGACTTTTCATTAAACAAATACACTGACATTTGAATACATAAGCACTTTGATCGACCTGCTGTTGACAAACTGCATTTATGAGTAGTTTCAGCCCCAAATGTGTGATGTGTTAATTCTTATGTCTTTTATTTAGCATTACGCATCTTTCTTAAATTCTACACACGGTCCTTAAACCTGCAAACAGCCAACTGACCGATCCTAACGGCGTGTCCACACCGGGAACGTCAGCAGCGTGTGGCGACTGCACGGAACCTGTTGTTTTTTATTTCGCCGTCCGTGTTAACAGGTTAGAGCAGCCACACAGACCGCGTGAGACGCACTCCTGACGTTCCTGGTGTGTCCAAGGCTTTAGTGTCTCTAATACTGATCTTGTCGATGGGGCGTTTGTGCAGGGGAAGCCAAATGGAGGAAACTAATTGTACGTGGTTTGATTTTATTTGGACAAGAAGATGGCAATGCCAAATGTTAATGCAGGAAGTATTGTATCTTAGAAGAAAGCATGTTTTTTATTTAACAACACGTGCTATCTGAGAATTTGATTTGTTTCATGTGAAAACAGGGCTCGATCTGAAACAAATGATTGAACTATGTGCAGCGCTAGAGACTTAACACACAGCCAAAAAAAGCATGAAATACATGTTTGGTTTGTGAGGACATAAAGAAGCACATAGTGAACACTGAGTGGGTAACACACAATACACACACGTATACACACACAGACATAGACACTTAGAAACCAACGTGCATGAACTGTGCATTCACCAACATACACATATCCACTCTGTCATAAATAAACACAGGTTCTCTCTCACACACACACACACACACACAGATGAGACACAAAAACATGTACACACGCACAGTGCAGCAGAAAAGGCCATAAGGCATAACACTCTGTGGAGCTGCCCTGTCTGTCTGTAGGTCAGCCAGCTAAAACTGCAGAGCAGAAGGGGCCACACACACACACACACACACACACACACACACACACGTAATCACAGAGTGACAGACATGCACATTCGCACTCTCGTCTCACACTTTTTCATCCAAACAGTCACACACATGCACCCACATACACACATGCTACTTTGCAGCCACTGAGCTGAACAAAGTTTCAGTGCAGTTTAAGGACATTTAAGGATACAAGCAGCTAATCCACACGGCCTGGCTGGAGAGCTCTGCAGACTGAACACAATCCACACTCCAACTACATACACACACCAGTGAAGGCTGGTCCAGAGAGGCAGAGGAGGTTGCTCCTCCTCTATGTTTTTGAGAGGCAAGAGGGAGATCAAAATATTAAAAGAGTAATTAGCTGAATTAAGTCATTACCAAATCTCAGTATCATTTATAAAATCATTTTTCTCTCTTCTTTGGTAAAAAATCCATTATTTTATACATTTTAATTAAAATGCCTCAACAGCAGCCCCTGCAGGGTAGAGGGGAAAGGGCAGCCTGTGTGTGTGAGACGTGGTTGTGGCATCGTGGGGGGGGGGGTAGAGGAGGTCGAGCACCCTGCGTCCTCCATTAGGGCGGGACATCTCCTATCAACTCAATGCATTTCATTTTTTACATGCTTGTCTGTGATTGCCCGAAATATGTAAAATGACGCTCCAACGGAGGATAACCTCCTTTAGCTGCTTACCAATCAACAACCAGAAGAACACATGATTGACAGCAGGTTGGTCCAATGATGATGTCCCAGTTTCAACTTAAATTTTCTACCACTGTATTCTGTATGTACGTGAGTAGGACCGAGTCTGACAAACTGGCAGTAGAGTTAGATGGATACTGTATTCATCTATCACTTTAGCTTGTTGTTAGCTTGTTGTAACAGTCCTGAATGACTGTAAACTAGCAGAGAATGGATTTGGGGTGTGGGGGTGAGGGGGGTGAGGGGCGCGACAGCCCCCGCTGCCTCAACTGTCCAGGTTGGATTGACGGCGGAACTACGGCGGGACTGTCGGTGTCCTGGCCGTGTGCTTCTGTAACTTACTCCGCTCACCCCGGACTGGATCCCGTACTGGGTGCTGCATCACCGCTCGTTGGACTGACAGGCTTCTAGTTCATCCCAATGCAGAGATGGTTTATTAGAAATCGTTGACGATGTCATCAAAGCTCTCGGAACATTCGATGATGTCATCAAAGCTCTCGGAACATTCGATGATGTCATCAAAGCACTCGGAAGAATCGATGATGTCATGGACGTCGTTGTTTTACTGCTTAATAAGAAAGTAGAGATAAGCCCAACCCAGCTGACTCCCAGTAAGAACAATATGTTTCTCACCATATCTCCAAAATAATGACAGAGCCAAAACTGTCCTGTTTCAGAGAGATGTTCATATGTCATCATGGCATATTGGAATCAGTTTGTAAATGATATATAGACTATTGGAAGAAGGTCTGGATGCTTCTTCAGAAATACCTAATAGTGAATAAGGATAAGGAAGTGAAACACTACATGCAGAAATTAAAAAAAGATTTTGCAGATTTGTCATTGATCATATCTTTAAAGACTTTATTATGGGGAAATGTGGTGTTTGCTTTCTTCAAAAACACCAAAACAATATTTTCTTAAAAAAAATGTTTTCTTTTAACATTTTATTCATAATTATAAATGTAACAATGAATACCTTGTATATGTGTTTAGTGTGATAAAGCTCTGGCTCTTTTGTTACTGTTACACAGAATGTGAATTATGTTCTAATGTTTAATACATATAGAAAGAAGAGAGAAGTATCCAACTAGTGCAAAATAAAATGACGCCATGGGTTGGTTTTCATCCTGTCCTCCCTATTTTTATGAGTCACCAGCCACCACTGACACACGCACGCACGCACGCACGCACGCACGCACGCACGCACGCACGCAAACATGATTTATTCAACGAGAAAGTTGAGTTTCACTGGGGGGAAAAATCAATAAAATGCTTTTTATTGATATAAAACAAATAAACAAGCTTCCTTGAAATAAAAAAAAAAATAGTAATAGATAGTAATATGCATTTGATGAATAGCTTAATTTAGCTGTGCAAGAATTCAAAAGTGCCAGTGGCCTTGCTAAAATGTCGTCTGCAAGGTATCTGTCTCCCTTGTGGTTTGTATGGCCATTAGTTGAGACATTAGAACCATAACTAGTAAATGTGTTTTCCCCGCAGATGAAAGTATGAATTATGCCCAACATTATCTGAATGCAAATGTATCATTCCCAGTAGTAATACATTCTTCAGAGGCTTCCCATTTGTCTTGTGGATGCATATTTTCTAACAGTCAGGGAGCTGATTTATTCTTCTCAACCTCACATTTCATTTTGTGATATTTAGGAAGTTCACTCGACAGTTGGATTAAAAGTGTGTCAGTGTTTTCCCTTCCACTTCACCTTTCCTTGTGGAGTTATTCTTGTCTTTATCAGGTAGAACCAGACTGGTGTAATTCCACTTTAAAGGGACTGTTTGTAAGTGTAACCAGGTTGAAGTTATAGCATTATTTCTATGTTGAAATTCCACCAAATCCTGATAAATATATTGTAAACATTAGTTTTGTTATGGTTGAGGCATATTTTGTAGCCTCTTCCAACTTCAGTGTTAATACCTGTACTGTCTCTTTAAGAGGTCGCCGTTATGTGACGTCAACGCAGCGCTACTTTCAGTCTGCGCTAGGCTTCCTGAGAGGAGGGGAGTGATAACCCATGCGTGTGGAAGAGACTGCATGTTACAGAGCTTTCTATGTGGTTTTGTTGACTTGTACAGGCCCAACTATCATCCAGACTTCATTAAAGGAGAACAACCAGTAGCTGCTGTGGTCCGGATCCTTCTTTCAGACAGCGCAGCCATATAGAACACAACGCAGATAACGGACGTTAGAATGGTTCTCAGTGGACTTTGTTTTTTATTATGTTTCTAATCAGAAATGTGTTGTTAACAGCTTCACCTGTGTCCGTTAAGTCAACTAAAGTCAGCGTCCTGTTGCTGGTGCTTGTGCTCGCTCTACAAGGACAAGAAGGAGCATCACTCAACACAGTGAGGAGACACACGCCAGCTAAAAGCACAACATCACTCTATATTTCAGCTGCTTGGCAGTAATGTTAGCTGACCAGACCAAGGTCTCTCCATGAATCAATGCTGATCTTAGTGTTGGCTTTTCCTGCCTCAGCCTCCCGACCGCGGCCGGAGGGAACGGGGGAGACACCGGAGTTTTGGTCGGAGACGATAACGTTTCTCTCTGCGGAGCCCCGTCATTTCACAAGACACAGGAAACCTCTGTTGGTCTGGAGGAGCTGCAGCAGTTATTTCTGCACAAACGTCCACTGAACATTCACGAGATATTCTCAGAGCTAAACTAACTCCTCTGCAGTGTGGAGTGAGCAGCATGCACGTGAGAGTGGAGCGAGCTGAGTGAAGGCAGACAGGCAGACAGGCAGAGGAGCAGAGGAGCAGAGTACAGCAGAGACTCCGGTCCTGGAGACCAAAGCTACGGTCTCCCCCGCGTCCTCCGACCGCGGCCAACACTGTTTAACAGACGGGCTTCACTAGATACAACCAAGAGGTTTTGGTGAAGCACTGGAGTTTGTGTTGGAGTCTGAGTCTGAACAGCGTAGACACACGTGAGCGACAATGGGACACTGACCAGGGTGATTTATATGTGTAAGAAGTTACAAACAGTCCCTTTAAGAGCTTATTGGATCCAGACAAGGTTTACTGAGCAAAGCTTCATAGTCTTGCTGTGATCTTTATTGAACCTTCACAATTATAGAACAAAAGGTTGCCTTTCTTGTTTGTTGGAATGTGACTTGTACAATGAGAGCTACAGCTTTCAGTGGACCTTGTATGGAGGTAAATTTGAGCTCAGCCAGAGGTTAAAGTTGCATAAAAAGTGATTTTAATAAAATGGTCACTATATCCTGACAGTAGTGCATGAGACAGGTAATCTGAAAAAAAAAATCATGTGTCTCTGTGTCCTCCGGTGCTCCTAACGGCATCTGCAAGATTTCACAGACTGGAGGAAAACAAGCAGTAAGAGCTGATCTGGAGTCTGTCATCTATCTGCCGTCTATGAGAGCCGGCTGTCAATCACTCGTGAACTCCGACCAAACGGTCAAACTAGGCAGCGCTGATCAAATATGAATCAATATTCTGTTACTGTAATGTCTATTTCTCTCCTCACATGTTCTCAGAATCATCTTGTAGTGCACGGTTTAGCTGTAAAATGAGAACGTTTGTGACCCGGCAGCCATGTTGAGATCTGTCAAGGAAAGCAAGCACCACCCAACAGCCGGAGCACAGCCAATAGGAACGCTCTCTCTCTCTGAAATGACCTGTGATTGGTCAAGGTCTCCCGTCATGGGCTAGATGTTTTAAAGCCCGAAAACAGAGCCATGAGGAGGAGCAGAAGTCTAGTTTTCTCTCAGAACACTTGAATTACAATATGCTGAAAGGTTATTATGGAATTTTTGCCCAATGATGCCAAATATATTCTGCGTACTGCCACTTTAAGCTGTCTAAAAACATTGAAAATAACTATTCTGTACAATGTGATGTGCAACAATGTTGGAAGGCAGATTTATAACTCAGCCACACTCAAAGTAGAAGTAAAAAGCCTGCCGTCATTCGGAGGGTTGAGACGCGATAATCGTTTAAATGTGCGTTTAACGGCACACACTTTCAGACAGTCTTTCCTGGAACCAGGGCTGTAGTACTCAAGCTCACTCTCTAGACCTCTTTTTTGAAGTCTTGCACTTGTCTTGGTCGTGTTGGATTTGGAATTGATTCGGTGTCATCCTTGGCTATTGAGAACTGTTTAAGTTGTTCCTGGTTGCTGATTTGGGATCAGTTGTACAGACAGTACAGACAGTTGTACAGACAGTACAGACAGACTTTCAGACAGTCTTTCCTGGAACCAGGGCTGTAGTACTCAAGCTCACTCTCTAGACCTCTTTTTTGAAGTCACTGCTAAAAATATCCCCAAATGCAATTTGGGTTTACTGGATGTAACAGTTGTGAGTGTGAGGAATGCTCAAACCTAAATTCTCTGTATTCATAAAAGTTTGATGTTAGAAGACAGATCAATATCGGTTATAGTTCTTTAATCACTGTATTAGCATTGGAAATAGGGGTCCAAGAAAATATTGAAAAATTGAATATTGCAATGTTGTGTTTTTTGTGATACTGTATCGACTCTCAAGTACACTGCATCAATTTTTAATTAACAGTTTACATGCAAAGATTAACTCAGTCAATACTTTATTTAATATGCAAAGAGATGTGTCCTCGTTAAGTAGTGCTGTGATGTTGGATTTTACAGGGACTGTGATAAATGCAGATGCAGATCCAGGTACTGTTCTGAGTGCATCAAAAAGTACTGTTTTCTTTGATTTCATGCATATGGTGGTGGCAGTTATTTTTTAAACTAGATTTTAAAAATGTTTTAATATATCGCCTAACTTACAGAATCGCCATATATATCTCAATACACTAACTTGTAACCCCTGTATCATGATACATATCGTATCACCAGATTATTGCCAATACACAGCCCTAATTGGAAAGACACCATTGCCTACTATGGTCTTGAACAGAACTCGATTTGATCTGACCTGGTCTCGACTTGGTCTCGACTGCCTTTGGTCTTGTGTTGACTCAGACTCGACTGGACCTGGTCTTGGACTTGACTTGGACTTGATTAAATTGCTATTTACTACAGCCCTGCCTGGAATCCATTCATGGTGTTGCATTTACTTTTTATCAGACTAAAAGTGCCAGAAAATAGTTTAGGAAAAAAGAGTTAGAGGGAGAAGCTCAAGCCCTGCTTACTTCCACTTCCACATACCTGGCTAACTGTTTTATGAAGTGGGCGTGAATATTGGATTGTTGGTTTTGGAAAGTTAAAGAAATCGTCAATTGTGTCGCCAGAAAGTTGGAGGAGGTTAGACGTTGTTTCGACCATCCAACAAGTACTTTATTTGGAGCATATTGATGCCTTAACAGTCAAATGTCCACAATACCCATTGTAGTAACACTCTTTTACTGGTGGCCACCAGCAGCACCAGTGGAGATTTGGGGTTAAAGGCTCGGCTCATTGGCACCTTGCCTATAGCTGCTGAGGGGGAGTGAACACACATTCCATCCTTCCTCTGCTCCGTCGCCGGCTTTTGATATCTTTATCTCCCTCTGTTCCCTGTTCTGTTTTTTTGATTTCATAGTTTTTGATGTTGTTGTTTTCTTGTGTCTATCAAGGGAAAGGAAGGCTGATGTAATTCTGCCTTTTGACGCATTGAAATGCATCTGTACCCTTCTGCTAGTGGGTCGATAAAAGGGCATTTTAAAATTCAATTATCTTTTTTCCCCTTTTCGCTCTCACACTCGCTCCCTTACGACTTTCCTTTACTCGCGCCATCTTGAGCTCATTCCTTTCCCCCATCTCTCCCTGGCTCTCTACTCGCCCCCACCTTTACCCCACCATCACCACTACACGCACACACACGCTAAAGGCTCTTATCCGCTGAGATATTGCTGAGCTTTGGCTTATGTAGTGGAACTTGCAGCAGGATTTTGGAGTGTAATAGAGAGGGTATAGCTAGAGAGTAGCAGAGACACGTAGCAATAAATAGGTCTTCCATTCACCAAAAATCAGTTTTACAAACTACATTACAAAACTATGGGTTGGTTTTCAGACTAATCCAGGAAGGTTAAAAGTCATTAATCATAGGGGTGGGGGGAAAAAAATCAATTCACCTATGTATCGCAATTTTTTTTTTTTACGATTTTGAAAGCAATTTTTGAATGCCAGAATCAATATAATTGCTTCATCTGAGTCTATGCAGAGGTAAAGGAAGTTACCACTTTTATTGTGGTAGTCTGAGTAACTTGACGTCATATCCGTTCCGTATCCGTCAACCAAAACAAACAGCAAGCGACTGCCGTGAGCCGAAATAAAAAGTATAAACCGTTGGAGGGTCAGCGTGGATACGACCTGCACCCTCACATGTTAAATCCAGGGTGGTAAACACTACACATCCAGTGAAGGATGGAAACACTTTGGGTTTCACACATTGACAGGAAAAGCAGAGCTAGACATCAAGCTGCATGCTAACTCTGTCACGGACATGAAACGTTATCGTATGGCGGTAACGTAAGCTGGCCGTCGCTCTCGTCTCCGTGGTCAACTGGGCCGATGCTACAACTGTAGAACACCCAGATACTGACATTTGTGTTCTCTGCATTCAAACGGCCCCGATGGAGCTGACCATGGATGGATAAAGACAACGGAGCTGACGGGAGAGCTAGAGACCACCTTGGAGAAGTTAGAGGAAGTAGACACGTGGGACTACGTCCACTTTTCAAAATTAGGTGTTGACAAAGGGAACTGTAGATACTAAATACATATATAGAAATAAGATTGAAGGATTCTATTCACCAGAAGTATAAAACATTACATATCCCTTATAAATTAAAAAGAAAATACCACTAATCTGTGAGGGAAATGTCTTTATTCTTTGAGTTTTGGGTTGTTGGATAAAAAATGAAATAAATAAATCCTGACAATGATCCTGATGTATTTGACTTCAGGACTGGACAGGATCTGACCACATACATGCTGAAAATCAAACATTCTCATTGTATTAATTTAGATATTTTCCAAAATAAAAGTCCCTAGAAGTGTATGATTCAACTTTTTCCCATGGTCTAGTGTTAAAAAAGTTAACAGAAATCACAATAAATCACAATCTCTAATCGCAACACTTAAAAATTGCGATACATATCGAATCGGCACCCAAGTATCGTGATAGTATCGCATTGGGAGATAGGTGAATAGTCCCAGCCCTAATAATTAACCCTGCAGAATAATTAGAAGCATATTAGCAGGACATATCAGACCAACATGTGTATAGCTTGCCAGCCCTCCTCCAACATTACTAATTTGTTCTTCCAAATATGTTTAAGGAAATAAAGTGCTGCCTGGATGATATTCACTGGCAAAGTTTTGTTTTTTTCCGGCCACGGAAGTTATACTTCCATGTACTTCATAAAAGTCATACAGTGAGGTGATTGGATTTAGACACTCAAGTCCAGGGTTTGCATCCTGAGATCTTCAGTTCAGGCAACTACAACACTTTGGTTAAGGTTATTATCATTATTATGTAGTTGGTATTACCATATATTGTAGGAAAACAATGAAATACATTGTCATTCAATATTTGCAAATGTATTCAGCAGTATGAGCATTTTGCAATTTTGCAGATACATTTAATAAAAACATCCCCTTATTGTGATCATGAAAGATCTAACTCGAGTGGTAAATTTGTAGTATATTAATGCCATTTAGGAGGCAAGGTTGTTAGTAGAGTAATGTGTAGCATCATGCAGCAGGACAGGCAGCCCAGTCTCCCTAGAAATGTACGTTATGTCCAATGCCGAAATCTGGTGCTTTCTGGATGCAGTGAATCTGAAAATAATGGTGCAGAGGTTGAAGTAGTGAATTAGAATGTAACGCATACAGCCTTGATGCCAGAGATCAGAGTCTGCATCTGGTCTCAGACCTAGAATGAATGAATGTTATGAATGTTTAACAAATAGTTTTTAAAAATGCTGGCCTTGAGTGTTCTAAAACATTGTCACCCAACTAAATCCAGGGTTTTGCAGAATTGTCCAATATCACATACATGTTTTGGTGGTGAAAGGAAACCGGAGAACCCAGAGGAAAGCCACGCGAACAAGGGGAGAACATGCAAACTCCACACAGAGAGGCCCTGCCCAGACCGGGGATTGAACCCGTGACCTTCTTGCTGTGAGGCGACAGCGCTAACTGATGCATTTATCTTTAAAATGTACACAATTTTCCTCCAAGGGAGCGTGCCCCCAGACCCACCCTAGAGGGTCCAAGGTCCACCCTCCACAGTCTCACAAAATCCTGTAGGGAAACACTGATTAGTCGATGGTTTGTTACACAGAACAAACTGACGCTTTAGCCAGACCGCCTGCGTGAGCCGTGCACAACGGCTGCCTTGGTGAACTGGCCATTTCATTTCTTTATAAATGTCATTTATATTTATTTTAGACAGAAATGGTTAAGAAGTATGTGCACATTTGTAAATAATAGTAATAATCCACAATTCAAATTTTGTAACGAAAGCAGGCAGTGTTGATCTTTACTATTTTCCATGTCTGTGACATATTCTACAGATACAGACAAACTGTGCTAATGTTGCTGATATGATGTCAATATTCTGTCAAAAGATCATTTTCACTGTGTTGTTGCTGTGAACTGCAGTGCTTGCGGTAAAAATAGCTGAGACCTCGAATCTCTGGAAGAGATGCAGCTGACACGCAGCCAAGCCGCGGCTCACACGCAGTGTGGCTGCTCTAACCTGTTAACATGGACGCTAAAATAAAACAAAAAAACACTGTTTGGAAAAGGCCAGGCACTTTCAAAAAAAAAAAAAACTTGGCACGTGATTGGATGAACCGTTCGTCTGTCAAACTCTTACCGAAACCCGTCGGGAAACGAGCTCTTTGCTCTTCTTTCAATGAAGAAATACTCTCCAGTTCTGATAGAACTCATGCTATTGCAGCACCTGCAGTACGCGAACATCTTCTTGTTGTTTAGTACAAACAGTCACCACTGATGTCGTCTCCACGCCCATAGCTGCCAGTACCTCCTAGCAGGACGCATTACCTGAAGCCTGAAGATGGATTTTCATTTTATATGTGATACCACGGGCGGCACAAAGGTTAGCACTGCCGTCTCACAGCAAGAGGGTTGCAGGTTTAAATCTTGCTTGGGGCCTTTCTGTGTGGAGTTTGCATGTCCTCGTTGTGTTAGCATGGGTTTTCTCAGGGTTCTCTGGTCTCCTCCCACAGTCCATCTTGCAGGTCATGCAGCAATTACAATTTAGGACACAGTGAGGACGAACGAACAAGAGTGCAGATGAAGCACCCTGCTCACGACAAATGATTGCCTCTGCTAGCAGATAATGGCAGCAGAGATGAAGATAGTCTGAAAAGCCTACAGATATATGAGGTGTCGCGGCAGTAGATTGAATGTGTGAAGGAGAGGGAGATGATGCCAAAGAGCATCACGCGTTTGTTGTGCATATTCATTAGAAGTAGATCAAAAAGATGGACAAATAGAGTTTGTGTGTGTTAAAGCATCAAATAAAAAAGAGCGAGAGAAAGATGGGGTTGAGGTAGAGCAACAATGATGTAGGGAGAAAGGTTTGATTAAGAGACTCCCTAGTGGCTTAGCAGTTGTGCAATGTAACCCTGAAGGTTTGAATCTGGTCAAGAACCCTTTGTCGCATGTCGTCCCTCTTTTTCTCTGTCAGTCTTCACTGCATGGCCGTAAAATATATATTAGATATGAAGCTAAAATGATGCAGGTTGTGATGTGAAAAGAGGAAGGAGAGGGGCAAAAAGGACAGGGGAGCAGCTCAGACATAACCAGAGGAGAAGAGATGAGATTGTGAGATTGATAAATGAATGACCTTCTATGGGCTTCAGTTTTCACCACCAAAAGACTTGAAATATCTGTAAAACAAACAAAGAGACGACGAGCAGGCCCCCTGCATGAGGAGTCTTTTGTCGTGGAACAATGCTTTACACCACTTTTAAAAATCTGCCTTCTGGGTCACACACTGACAAAAAATTCATTCTGTGGCTCATAAATCTCTCGTCCGCGGGGATAGAGCTAATCTCGGTTTGGCGAAGGAAACCACATACCTCTGCAAAAAGTACTTTTTTTTTCTGGGAATAAAGAGAAGAAAAACTTGCCGACACCGTTGTGTTTGTGAGATTCGACAATATGACTCAAATAGGTTTCAAGGGCCCAAGGATCATGAAACAAATCAACAAAATTGCAAGTTGCTCTCTCTACAAGAGGCTGTGCGGTGTGCAGCTCAGTCACATAGAGGAGTGCCTCAGAAAGCAATCAAGCCAGGAAAAGCACAACAGACTTTAATCAAGAGCGAGGCAGAAAGACAGGCAGCGGGTCAGCTGTACTGTTACATCAACCGAGCATGTATGTGAGGGTCTGCAAGGTGAAAAACAATCTGCAGTGGTTCTGTCTCCAATGTAGAACAGTTCTGAGATGCAGTTAAGCAGCACTCAGTCGGTCGGTACAGTTTGTTACTCACTACATTAGGATGCAGACATGTTTAAGAGCAAGTGATTGACTCATCTTTATGTAATTGTCCTTAATGACGCTAAAGGAAGGAGACGTGATTGTGTTAGATGGTGCTTGTATATGGGTTAGATAAATTGTGATGTAACCAATACAATGTCCTACTTGTTTTTTTTACTTAAGCCCAGTATAAAGAGTGGATGACACAAAGCGACTGACCCGCCTGGTTCCAGACCTTTCAGTCAACCTCCACATTTCAGATTTGTTGAGCGTTCCAAATAAGTCTAGTGGTGTCCTCATCCGGGTTGAGGAAAGAGTCAACCAATTGGATCTATGTACAGTAGGCGGGATGGGAAGGTAAACTTTGTTAGACTACAGGTGAATGCCGGGGTGGAGACGGGGCTTGTGAAATGCTATATGAAAAGCAGCAGGGACAACAGCAGTAGGGGACTGCAGGTCTGTGCTGCGTATGCACGGTTGCCGTATGCAATGCTGCGACAACACAGTCTGTACTCTTGTCTTTCAAGTCTGTGTCGTGTCCCTGGTTTGCATCTGTCAAGTCTGCTAACTTGGACAAAAAGTTGGCTAACATGGTAAACATTAGTAAATGCTGGGATTATACGAGGGTGACCGGATCCCAACAAACCAAATGTGGGACAAAGAGTATGTTTGTGTCGGACAATGTGGGACACGTTACCAAGGCTGAGAGGTAGTCTACAATTTTTTAGATAATGTCTATCTAACATAACTAATAAACATTTATATTCTGCCACTAATCTCATAACATCTCTATGCTTTGCCCGAATGCATCCAGAGATCGGCACGTCTCTTTTTGAGCCCCACGTTCCTTGACTCACATGAACTATGTCGCTTCTTGTCATATTCCCCCCCCACCCCCCCCTCTATGTGAAATTGAAAAATAACTGGCAAATTTCACAAAAAACTCAGAGTATCGTCTTCCTTCTCTGTTGTAACTGCTCTTCCTTTTCTTTGTGCTAGTTTCCATCACATTCTGCCTAAATCTGCAGAGCTTGTGACTTTGCGGTGACTCGCAATTTTCTTTGTTGGGCTTAGCAAAGCAGAGACGGTGAAATGTTAACCTGCTCTTGACCCACGTGTGCTCAGTTTGACAGCAAACACAGCCCCGTGATGATGACAGACTTCCTGCTCTCTTCCCAGCTGTTGGTTAAAAGACAGGTTTTAAAAAAGCGTCTGTCCTGCAGCGGTTTGACTTTTGAAAACTAGAGCCAATGAAAATGTGGGACATCGTCTCGATATGTGGGACATGGGACAAAGGATAAAAATGCTGTACAGTCCCTCGTAAAGTGGGACACCTGGTCACCCTATAGCATACTGATCATCCTACAGATATGTGATCTTAGAAGTGCTGCATTTAACCCGAGAGTGCATTGCGAAAACAGACTCACTTACTCCCGAAAAAATCTCCTCTTTCTCTCAACAAAGACCCTCGGGAGCCGAGGAAACAGGAAAGCGAGGTGGGGTGCGCACCGGGCTACGGAGGCGTCCTTTCGATCCGCCCTTCCCTCGGTTGTGATGGCTAATGTGCAATCTCTCCAGAGCAAGATGGGCACATGCCAGATGCCGAGTGGAGAAAGACTTTCGGGAGACTTGCATCATCGCCGAGCGACTCTGTTCCTGATGTAGAGGTTAGCCTGGATAAATTCACCATCATCAGGGCAGACGGGACAAGGGAATCTGGTAAGGAGAGGAAACTGAACATTTTTCTTCACAGAAATATCTTCCATACGATGACTTGGGGATCATATTTTAGTCATCTTTGTATTTATCATAATATATTAGGGGACATAAATGTGATCAAATGCGTGGCGGGGAACGAGGCCTCATCTGGACATTCTTCCTAATTGCTTTAATTAATTTGGCAAGAAAAATCAATAAAGTGGCCAACAGATTTTGGAAAATAACCGCAGGCAGGAAAATAAATATACTGAGGGATATTAAAGAGTAGAGGAAAAGAGGGAAAAGAGACAAGAGATTCAACGGGGGAAAGAGACAAGAAGAGAGAAAAAAAGGAAGAAAAAAAGGTAGAAAATAGAAAAGAATCAAAGTACAGAGACCAACAGAGAAGTAATACAAATGGAGAGGAGGAAATTAAGTATGAGGAAGGCAAATTAAGCTGCCAGAAGAAAGCTGCAAAAATGTGGGATGAGGAGAGGAGACAGGAAACACGAGAGAGAAGGATAAAAAAGAGGAAAATAGCGAAGTAAAGCAACTAGAGGCAAACAGTTAAGATGCAAGAGAGAACTATGCATGATGAGATAAGAAACAGAGAGATGAGGAGGTGTAGAGGTGATACAAGGGAAAGAAGATGGAAAAGGACAAGAAAGAAATCAAAGGAGATGAAAAGAAATAAGAAAAGGGAGATGAGAAGGTAAAGAGGAAGAGAAGATGAGGGGAACGTTTGTTGTTTTTGCTGTGCGTGAGTCATAGTCAGATCCTATTATGACTGAAGCAGCGTTACCGCTCTCGCCCACTGCTAACCTACGGCTACATGCATTCTACACACACACACACACACACACACACACAGGTTGCCACTGCTGTTTTTGTGAGGAAATTTTTTTGAGTGTTTTCTCATCAGAAAATGCCAAAGTAACGGCTTTTCTTCCAGGGTCCACAAAAACACATTAACAAGATTACAATTTACAGATACACTGACTACAAATAAGATTAGGACACATAATGCATTGCATTGTATAACATTTGACACTAAAACATGTCCCATCAATTACATTTGTTTTCTAACCCTTGAACCTCACATTGCAATCAAAACCTTAACCTACACAGTGGCATTCTGCTATTGTAGCAAGCAAGAGCACTGTCAGCAGCGTTGCTTTGGTGGAAACGGTAGTTTTTTAGCTACGTCGCAGACTGGTGACGAATTTCAGAATTAAAATAAATATACTTACTCTGCCCCCATGTGTAGTGGCATAGGTTTTATAATCATACACCTAGAGGCTTTTTTAAAATGATTTGGAGACATTGACACTGTACATGTTCAAGGGATGTACATGTTCACATCATGATATAGCAAGCAGCATGTTCTTAAAATAGTATTGCCATTTTTATATATACAAACATCGTGTCCACCCACTGACCCGCCCCACCCGTGCCACCCACCTATTCATAGAGTACACACCTAGAACACCAAGAGGCTTTATCGATATTGTAATTTAAAATTGTGGTTTTTAATCAAGCAACATGCAGCTCAGGAAGCTGATTCAGATAAGTCAATATATGACATGAATTCAAGATAAGAGAATATATGTGGATTTTGTGATTATTGATTTCTGATAGACCGCCCCGTTAATACAGGGGCCTGATGCCTTTGAATGTGGGAGACCAAACTGTGTTACCCCAGTGAAAAAGGCTAATGCAAGTCTGTCAGCACAGAGGGCTACTCAGGGGATCTACTTATTTACAATGTGGTAGGAAAGAAATGTGTCTATTCTTAAGTGTTTGAAAGAAATTTGATTGATGCTGATTAAATTAGTAGGCTGGTGAATTTTATTTTGAAAATCCGTGAAGCGAACGGAGGGTGAGAAACTCACGACGTTAATGCGCTAATGGCTAGTGTTGCTAACAGCTAGTGCTGTTGGCTTTGCAAACTGTGTAGCATGTGACATTGTAATGGTAGTATTTTCTACAAGATGCCAGCTGTGATATTGTATGTAAATAATGTGGGTTATATACACATTGCAGAGTGTGTGTGTGTCCGTGCACCAAGCGTAGCTGTATACACTGTGCAATGCAATGCACTTAAAGGTGCTTTTTTCTGTATTTGCTCCGCCGTGCCATGCCGTCGCCATTTTGAAGTTTCAAGAGAGCCCCTTTTCTTGGTTCCTTTGGTAAGAGACAACCCTTATCAATGTTTCTGGTTTATTTTGTTTTGTGGATGTTTATGTATGCTCTTAAAATAATTCATAAAGATGTATTAGTGGGATCAGCATCAAGGACAGATAAGGAAGTTGGATGTAGATTTTTGAATGTGAATCTGACTGTTATACAGGTCAGGGTTGTTGATGTATGATTCAACCAGTGATCCAGTCCAAAGATGGCGAGCCACTCTTCCAGGATCCATTGTGATGAAGACTGATGTTGAGAGAAATTGGAATTCTTTGGATGGACCGTGAACTTTGCTGATTCTACTTCTGTGGTAGGATAGACTTGCACATCGCTGCTCTTCTGCATATCTTGAACAGGAGAATACGAGATTTTAACACTAAAATCTCATGATTTACTGGTGTTTGTTGACACCAGTGGCGATTGGTGGAAATGTTTCTAGGTAGGGCTGTGCCACATCCAATCAATTTCAGCAAACATCCCAGTATGATTTGATGCAAAAAAGTGAAGGTATCAAAAACACATTACTACTTTTCAGTTAAATAATCAACAATTATTTTATTCCAACAGGAGCAGTAAAGAATGCTTAGAAAAACACAACAGTATAACATGTACTCAGTGGTGGAAAGTAACTAAGTACATTTACTCAAGTACTGTACAATTTAAGTACAATTTTGAGGTACTTGTACTTTACTTGAGTATTTCCATGTTCCGATACGTTCTACTTCTACTCCACATCTCAGAGGGAAATATTGTACTTTTTACTCCACTACATTGATTTAATAACTTTAGTTACTTTACAGATTCAGATTATTAATACAAAATATAATCAATGAATAAATTATGTATTATTATAGATTAAACTACCCAGCCGTATATAAAGTCATTAAAATGAGCTCCACCTTAACCAGCTGCAACATTAAAGTGATGAACACATTAATGTCCTCCGGTGCTCCTAACAGCATCTGCGAGATTTCACTGCAGTAAGAGCTGACCTGAGGTCTGCTGTCCAGCTGTTATCTAAGAGACTGTCAATCACTCGTGAACTCCAACCAAACGGTGAAACTAGGCAGCGTTGATCAAATATGAATCAATATTCTGTTACGTTATAACATTTTTATCTATTCTTTTGTTATTATACTGTTTACTTGCACCAACGTAGCCAAAGCAAATTCCTAGTGTACACCTGGCAACAAACACCATTCTGATTCTGATTCTGATTCTATTTCTCTCCTCACATGTTCTCAGAATCATCTTGTAGTACATGGTTTAGCTGTAAAATGAGAACGTTTGTGACGCCGCCGCCACAGTGAAATCTGGTGAAGGAACGCCAAGTTCCGGTCACATGACCGGAACACAGCCAATAGGAACGCTCTCTCAATGAAATGACCTGTGATTGGTCAAAGTCTGCCATCACGGGCTAGATTTTCTAAAGCCTGACAAGCAGCAGCTTGCTTGGGGCGATAAAATAATCGCCCCTCTCGTATCAGATTTGAGGACGCTGATTGGCTAAATTTAATGTCGATCGTTCAGAGCTTGAATCAGCTATTGGCTAAGCTGCTACATAGACCCGCCTGCTGGGGGCGATTTCTCCATCGCCCCAGAGCTGAATTTCAGACAGGCAGAGGGGAGTCAGATGGGCAGAGGGGAGTCAAGGAACATTGCAGGAAAAGCATATATTTTGCACGGATGATTTTCTATCATATATTACACATATTACTGGGTGCATTCCATATTTTTAACACACAAATATTGACAATTTGTATAATTTATTAGTATTATTATTAGTAGTAATAGTAGTCATATTTTTTTGTGTGTGGCTGTCTGGCTCAGGGGGGTGCGGCGCCCTAGCGCCCTCTATTAACCGGCCGCCACTGGTTGACACCATAGGGACTGAGTACAATCCCCGGGGGTGTATTTTGTTTGTTATTTTTTCCATATTTTGGGCCCATTTTCTTCCAATGTAAATGTTTGTTTTTTTCGATTTCATTGTGTTGGTAAGTGTGTGTTAACTAGGTTAAAGGTGACAGTGTGTATTGCACATGCAATAATTTCAATATATGTCCTCAAACTAAACCTACTGAGTTGGTCTCATTAATTATCCCTCCTGCTCCAGCAGTCAAACCGTGGCGTTGGCCCAGCATCCAACATAATCTTAAAACTTGTATTCTACCGATTGAATTGGGTGTTACAGAATTTGGCGAGCCAGCCAGGAGCAGTTGTGTGATTAGTGAGTCAGTTTTTTTTCACACTGGAATATTGAATGCTGAGTGGTAAAGTGTTTTGATCAAAATCTTCTACGTCATGAAGATGGAAATAGTGACACGTGAAGAAGTTAAAGTGCCTCGTTCTACTCTCATTAGTAGGCTAACTGGGACTGAGGTAGATAATGAAATTCAGAGCTATTTGGAAAGTTATGGATCTATTAACAGAGTTCTTATCATAGATGACCCAAGCTCAGAGTTTCATAAGAATGCAATAATTGAGTTTGCATTTAGTACTGCGATGGAGACACTCACTCCTATGTTACCATTTGACTACAAAAGTCCCACTCTACCTGACGTGACACTTCACGTGAGTGCACTTGCTAGTGTTTATTCCCCTGCTGCTAGTCATAGTGCCACTAAGAGTTACATTTCTGAGTTACAGGCTATCGCCAAAATGACAGGGAAATCATTCCAACTTGGCTTGCAAGAAGAGTTAACAAAGCTCAATTCTACAACTGAAATCCCTAGGGAAGATGTGCTTTCAGAAGGGAGTGCTCATGAGGTAGACCAAGAACCTCGTTCAGTATTAACACCTCCCAGTGCAACTCAGTTGAGTGTTACACCCCCTAATACCACTGAAGGCCCAACATCAACAGTTACTGTTTCATTCCCAACATACTCAGCCACATCAGAGATAACCAGAGAAAACCCTGACCAAGGGGCCACAAGCAGTCTATCATTGGAGTTGGGTCTGTGTGCAGAACATACAGAAGTACAAACACATGGCTTGTACAACACAGTCTGCATTAGATTATGTCAAGACAGCCAGAACGTACCTTGTGAATGAATTAAAACATCTCTCGGTCATTCTGGATAACTTGAATCAGCAAAGAGTTTTCAGTGATGAGGAGGTCAGTGAAATAGAGGCAGAGAAACATGACTACAATAAGAACAGAAAAATGCTGGACTCTGTCACAAAAACGGGGGAAGATGCCTGCTACGAGTTCCTCAGTATTGTTGACATGACGAGGAAGAGGAACTTAGGGAGGACATCTCTCCTTGAGAGAAAGACTGTAGCTTCTACTGAGACCAAGGAGTTTGACCTGGACCACTGGATCAGCTGATTTTCTTTCGAGGAAGACACACAAATGGATACAAACTACTTACAAGGCCTAAGGCCATGCTACCGATATCAGGCAAAGTTGAAGTCAAAAGCACAACAAATATCAAATCGGGTTTTGGATGGCAAACAAAAATCAGTTTGATGAAAACAACAAGCCTGATCTGTCATACATATGTCACTTGTATTAGACACAGAAAGAAGTTGTTGTCCATCTAAAGTAAAGAAATTTAAGAGCAAGAAAACCAAGAAGAGTCACTTTAAAAGCTAAGGACATACATCCCTGAGGACAAAGCAGAAATGTCTCCCAGTGACCTGCTGAAAACAGATGAAAACATACTCTTGGTTGGTAAGCCTCGGATTGGAAAGACAGCACTCACTCATGAAATGTTGAAACTCTTGGCAGAAAGAGACAACAAGGACCTTGATTACATGTTTTACTTTGACATGAGAAAAACATCCCACATCATGAAGGCCCTGAATCTGTTCTGTGCAGCAGCAGAGAGAGAACAGCAGCCAGGAGAGAAGATACTGGAGCTGGTATCATCAGTGTGCACATACAAAACATTACCTATTAAAGATAACTGGTCTGATTTCCTGCTAGATCTGTACTCCCACCTAAAGGACTATGAGACTAAAATAGGCCTGAGTGTCCTTCCATCATTACAGTCAGTTTTCCAGTCAGCTCCTGCAGGTTTTATTGGCTTAGAATGTCATCAACAGTTGAGGAAAAGGTTAGATCATGTGACCGTTGTGTGCGTGGGAAGACTCCAGGTGAGAGAGCTGCCCCAATGGTCAATATATAAACCAGTAGGCCATTGGAGCTGGTCTGCATGGACTTTACAGATCGGAGTAACACCAAGGACATATTGGTAATAACAGACCACTTTACCAAATACGCCCTTGCCATACCAACACCAAATCAGAAAGCTAACACTGTAGCCAATTGTTTATGGGACCACTTTATAGTGCATTATTGGTTTCCTGAGAAACTTCATAGTGATCAGGGCCCAGATTTTGAGTCACACACTATAAAAGAGCTATGTGAAATGGCAAGGATACAAAAGACAACAACGACCCCTTACCATCCAAAGGGAAACCCTGTCGAGTGTATCAACAGGACGCTATTACAGATGTTAGGCACTCTGAACAGCAAGGACAAGTCACATTGGCGGATGTTAAACGTGAAGTGAACCACCATTGTAGGATTGAAAACTCAGGGTTAAACCTGAAGTTACCTCGCTAACCCTAAATCCTAAGGCCCCGGCTCTGTAAATGGGAAAGAAACAAAATGGCTCTGACCAAGCCACATAACACGATTCCAGGCAATCAGCAACAGAGGACGTTCATGCTCGTGCACCTTTAGGTGTACATTCTGCACGCCCTATGAAAGGTCAGCAGCAAACGGTTTTAAATTTCAAATTATTTGGACTTTAGGTGGCAAGTGTCACAAGGTTCACCTCTTTCCCCACAGGAAAAAAACTCTTTCATTCTCCTTTTTACAAGTGGACTAAAGAATGACAATAAGCTATTTCACAGCTTTAACAACCACAACCACTCAAAACAGGACCTACACTGTGTCCTCTCGCATGCTTGAGAATCTTCCATCACCAACAGACACATGCACACTTTATTCCTTTTGAGTATCACTGTGTATAACATAGAGCTCTCTCACATTCAGCTCTTCTGCTGATTTGATATCAGAGAACATGTTGTGTGTGTTTGTATTATAGCATTTGAGATGATTCTTAGGAACAAACACAAACATACAGAAATGATGTGAAGCAATTGTGAGCTACTCAAATGCCTTCACTGATAGTGTGTTTTGCAACGTTTCATCCCTTCATTTAATGTAAAGTGCAAATGAACCAGGTTGCTTTCTTTGCCTGCACTGAGAGTGCTTCACATTCAGTGAGCGGTTAACTTCTGCGTCTTGCTCACAAACACTTCAGACACAATCGTTGATGGACATACAATCAATCATATGACCTTTTCAGCAAAAGGTGCTGCACGTGGCATTTTCAGGCATCAATATATCATTGGAAAAATGATGGTCATTTACTAAGGCATGGGTTCTCAACCCTGTGTAACTTCAGGCCCATATCTGAAAAAATGAACAGGGCGGTAAATATGTATTATGCCTCTGTCAGCTGCTAACCACTGCACCACTGTGCCCCCCAAGAAAAAAAAAAAAAAAAAGTAATTTAATCTAACCATTTGACAGTACCTCTGCGGCCCACTAGATGGTGCTCTGAGGCCCAACAAACAAATGAGACCTGGGTTATGTTCGAAAAGTCAAAAAATCACTTCCTAACGTCTTCTCCTAACCACTTTCCTTTGACCTCGATGGAAAACGTCATGAGGTCAAGGAAAGATGAGAAGGACAATTCAGAAGGACTTAGGAAAAGACAACCGCGGTGTTCAGAGAATCCGACTGCACTAACACTGGATGATGCGACGGCGGCGGATGTTAGTGACGCAAGTCTGCTGTTGTGAAACTACAACGTTCTGAAGATGGACTACAAAAGGTGCCGCATCCCCCGTGTGTTCTTAAATAGGTCTTTCAGTGACAGACTGCTTCACTGACAGAGATACAACAGGTCCTCCTGCTGCTGGAACACTTTACATCAACAGATAATAAAGGATCATCTGACCTAACGTGGACAACTGGTGACAAATATCACTTCATTACCAAGGTTGGAATTGAAATAAAGAAAGGAATATATGATAAATATTGAGTTAATTGTTGGAGTTATGGAGAAGGGGTTGGACCATATACCTCTTCCAACTTCTATTGGGACATGTAATATTTATTTATGTAGATTATTTGTTAATTGATTGTTTAATGTTTTATTAGTTATTCTTGTTTTGTGTTTTACTGAGGTATGAGGTATGTTACATGTTTGAAATAAATAATTAATTTAAAATTAAGTGAAACCAAATGGTTGTCACTGTCCACTCATATTAAACATGAATCCCAATTAGTGTATGAGCGTATGAAAATAATATGCAGGATCAGCATATAGTTTGTTATTATGAACGGCCGAATGGTGCGTTGCTTTAAATGCTGTGGCCGTAAGGAATTGTGGGATGTTATTCTCTCTTTTCCTTTGGTAAAGGTTGCTCCAGTGTATCCTCTGCTAAAGGAGATAATAAAGGAAACATTGAAGCTCCTTTCCTTAACATTTGGAGAATTCAAACAGCTCTCATCATGGCTGCTAATGAGGTACTACCGGGTCATTTCACTCCGTTAGGAACCTTCATAAGAGAAAAGGACTATTCAAACGCAACTCTGTCTATCTAACACATTATGAGTCGTGAAGTAGGAGGGGTAATGTCAACTGGCCAGGGTTCTGGCACTCTGCACTGCGCTCATTCAGCAGATACCGCTATAACGCCGTCCCAACCCACAGCGTTGTTGCGGAAGCGAACAGGTAAACACTGTTAGCTCTGTCAGCACTGTTACAGTTGTTAGTGCTGTTAGCACGGTTAGTTGTGAGCTGCCAGCTCAGCTGTCGCCATGTTGAGTTCTGTGTGGAGACAGTAGAAATGCTGGGAATTTGTGATTCAGCACCTTTAAACGATGAAATGGTAAATGGACTGCATTTATACAGCACCTTTCTAGTCCTCCAGCTGCTCAAAGCACTTTACACTACTTGTCATCGTTCACCCATTCACACACACATTCATACACTGATGGCAGAGGCTGCCTATCAGGATCTCATCTAAATACTCATTCACCCACCGATGGCTCAGCCTTCGGGAGAAGTTTGGGGTTAAGTATCTTGCTCAAGGACACTTCGACAAGTGACTGGAGGAGCAACCGCCGACCTTCCGATTGGCGGGCGACCCGTTCAACAATTTCAACAACAGATTTTGAAAATCAGTTGTTGAATTTGTTTTTGATTAACTCTCTGTTCTGATCAAATGAACAATTAATGGACTAACCAAGCAAAACGGATGATACATTGTGATATCTCATGATTCCTGTTAACTTTCCATCAGCCATTTATACTTCCCCAGTAAAGAAACAATTCTGGAATGAGTCAGTGGTACTGTGGAGTGCCCAGGTGTTGCAGATCAGTGATGTATTCATGGTGTGCATTAATGCCGTGTATTCATAGAGCGTTTTTATCCAAAGCACTTTACAATTTATCTCTCATTCATTCACACACCAGTGGCACGCCTGACCATCAGGAGCAATTTGGGTTTTGGTGTTCTGTTCAAGGACACTTCAGCGTGTGGATAGCCAGGGAACCACCAACCCTGCAATTAGTAGACAATCCGCTCTACACCCTGAGCCACAGCCGCCCATTGATGGTATTACAATGGTGTTATTTTCTCAGAATAATAAATGACAAATGACTAGTAAATAAATGATGAATTAAATGCTAAAATAAACTTCAGCTGGACACAAACAAAATTCTTGTTATTACTATTCTTCTTATTTTTGAAGTGTTGGCATTCCTTCCTGTTGTGTAGAGGCAGGTAGACGTTGCTTCAGTTCTCACCAATCGTCTCATTTAAAAATGCTATGCTAAAAATGCTAAAAAGTTATTCTTATAAAACGGTCACTATATCCTGACAGTAGTGCATACCGGTATCAGTCAATAACCAGTCAGAGCTGATCTGGAGTCTGCAGTCCAGCTGCTGTCTCTGAGAGCCGGCTGTCAATCACCCGCAAACTCCGACCAAACGGTTAAACTAGGCAGCGTTGATCAAATATGAATCAATATTATGCTACCGTGATGTCTACTTCTCTCCTCAAATAATGTTCTAAAGCCTGAAAACAGAGCCATGAGGAGGAGCAGAAGTCTAGTTTTCTCTCAAAACACATAAATTACAATATGTTGAAAGGTTATTATGGCATTTTTGACCAATGATGCCAAAAACGTGTTGCCTCCTGAAGCTTTAATATGCCTAGAAATAAACACACTAACGGTATACTGATGTTGCCAGTAGCACCTTCAGTGCCGTGTTCTGCCGTCTGACTCATGTCTTTCCACTCCTCCTCTTTTATCCTCTCCTGTCTCCTCCTCTGACCTCCTCCTCTCCTCCTCCTCTTCCTGTCTTCTCACTCCTCTCCCCCGCCATCAGCGATAACACAACTAAGCTTTATTAAAAGGTTTTTTTTGGGGTTGGAGCTATCACACACAGTCTATTACACAGCCCCGCACACAATGGCAGGCTTGCTCTACACTAACCAGCACTTCATTTGATCTTCTCGGTCTCCTGATTAATGGGATCTCCTCCTTCAACTGATAAGGACTGGAAACGGGCCTTCTATCTTTCTCCTTCACACTCTCCTCTGTTTTTATCCGTTTCCCTCTCACGGCTTTCCCTCTCAGGTCTCTCTCACTCCGTCTCTCTTTTCATTTTGTCCTCATCCTCTTTCTCCCCGTCTCTCATGCAAATCACGGAGGCCATTATTATTTGTACCCTTAAATTTCCCCACATCGTCTGCATGATAGATGACTGTTGCATGCACAAACATTCTCTCTCTCTCTCTAGCACGCGCACACACACACACACACACAGACACACTCATACACACTGACAGGCTTGCTTATCCCTAATCTGTCATTCAACAGGGGAATGACATGTTTTGATCAAACAACTGCTATACAGCGGTGGCGAAGCTACTTATACATGCATTACATTGTGGTCATTTCCTTTTAACTGTACACACACACACACACACACACACATTGCAACACGATGATGTAAGTTCTTGTTATCTATCCATCTATCTTCCTAATTTTTATGTTTGTCAGTTCCTTAAAGGTTAAATGCCGAACATGAACCACAACATGTGTCATTCACTATCTCTCTCCCTCATTTCCTGTCATCTATCTACTGTCAAAATATCTAATAAAGGCCTAAGGCCACATGTACACAGGTATTTTGTAAACAGCAATTTTCCTCCTTTGTTCTCAGAAAAAAATCCTGTCGACACATGCACTGTTTTAAAACAAATCTCCATCCAGATGAAAACGTAAAAACACAATTGAAGTGCTGTCAAGGCCAGTGGGCAGGTTGATGATGGTTGTGAGGTCTTTGTCATGGGAGTGTTGGATAGCAGTGACCTCTCTAGAGCAGGGGTGGGCAAACTTTTTGGCTCAGGGGCCACAATGAGTTTTAAAATTTGACAGAAGGGCCGGGCCAGGATCAGATGGATGTGTGTTGGAGTGTTTGTGTGAACTAATATAAATAACAAGTGAAAGCTATTAACTAAAAAGTAAAGAAAACGTACATTTAATTTCAGTGGGAACAGTGTTGTTGTGTTGTTGGTCACCCTTTTTTGCCAGTGCATCAAAGTTTGGTGTCAGTTTGGTTGTGGCAATTCTAAACCAATCCCACCTACTGCGCACAGAGGTTTAAGGGAAAAACAGTAATTTATGAAAAAAGAAAATGAAAACGCCCTTTTAAACACAAGGGGGAACACAAGGCAAAAACCTTGGCCAAATAAAAATTGCCTAAAGGTAAATTCGAACCCCGGCCTACCGGGTGAGCTATAACACTCAGTGGGCCTTTATTGGTCTCGCAGATATGAACAAGAATGGCTTCATTCAAGGTGAAGACCGTGGTGACGGTCAGAGTGAGGTCGAAATAGATCTTAATTTTTTAAATAAGGGCTATTAGAGTGTTCGTACTGGGGAGTAGGATCAACTGAAACGCCGGGTATTGCAGGAAAAAGGCAAAATGAATCCGGTCTTTACTATAATTTGGACAATTTTGTACCAATATTCGACGGGCCGGATTAAAAAGCCCAACAAGTATCCGGCCCATACCTGCTCTAGAGCATTCTGAGGTGGATGATTTAATATTCCATAGCTCTGACCCAAACAAATCTATCTGACGTCACTACTGCTAACATTAGAAAAAGAACTTCACAACATACTTTTATACAGCATTTTGCCTCAAATATTAGAAATTAAATTAAATACTTTGACATAATCTGTCAAATCAGACATATGTATTAAATACTGAATACAAAAATAAAGGCTTTTAAAGAACCAAAAGACAATGACGAAAGCCATATGGTAGAGCGTTATGCTTAATAAAGTAATGGAAAAGGGTTGGGGGATAGCTATGCTACTTTTAGTGCCTGAGGTGGAGGTAGGTTTTCTATACTCTATACTATATAAGTTTGCATGCAGCATGCAAACAGTGAAAAAGTAGTGTATATTGAAGTACATGAGATTTATTGTTTTAATTTAGTTTTTTACTGTGGTACCAAATTGGTATCGAGAATCGTGGAATTTCACTGGACTACTAAATTTCTGGTATTGTGACATCGCTAGTTCCGATTCCCTGCGACATCAGAAGAAAACAATTTATGGCCCGCAAGTTCAACAGAAACTCCTTCAGCTCAGACTTTAGGAGGGCCACTGCTAGCGGACAGAACGGCCCCATCAAATATGACGGACTGGCACAATTAGGGGCCTCAAAACGCCTCTCATAGGTCCATAAGGCAGTTATCATTGAACAGCAGGGTCAAAAGCTGCGTCTCTCACTTACACACATACACACTAACACAATTCTCTCACCTTCTCTCGAGCACTTCTCTCTCTCTTTCTCTCACACAAACACACATCATGAACAAACATCATTGAAGCTCTGTCGCCCCATCTCTCCCTCTGTCTCACACACAGTCATCTTGAGTAAACACCTTTTCCGCTTAGTCGCACACATAAATATAGCTTTGCACCGGATGCACACACACACACACACACACACTCTCTACACTTATTCTCATTTAGCCACTTCCTCTCTTTCTCTCTTTCAAACATACAGCTGAAATAAACATGCAGAGGTTTTTCAATCAGAAGATAAACATCTTCACTTGGTTAGGGGGCACATGGTCTGCTAGTACACCATACGGCCATGATAGAATAAATCATTATTCCTTTGTTTTTTTTGATACAGAATACAACAGGTGAACACGTACATTGACACAACGGATGTGTCACTAACGGCGTGTCCACACAGGTCAGCAGCGCATGGCGGCTGCGGAACCTGTTTAGATTACAGGTTAGAGCAGACACACAGCCTGCGTGAGATACGCGGCCCGCCTATTTTTACCGTGAGCCACACGTGGTTCACAGCAACAACAGATCTTTTGACTGTAGCCTATATTAACATCATACCAGCAACATTACTGCAGTTTCAATGTCTAGACCTCTGTGGTATATGTCACAAACAGTGAAAGTGACCTATTGACAGTATATTACCATCATACCAGCAACATTACTAAATGAATACTTCCTGCTTTCATTTAAAAAAAAAAAAAAAAAGCCATCATTTTCTGTGAACAGAATTCCTTCAGTGGTTAACACAAGGCTTTTATTCTGAAATATGTGCAGGACAGTGTTGTAAAACATGCAGTGACTTTCATGGCTCGGCGGAAACGCTACAGAAACGCATTAACCAAGCAAGCAGCCCTTTCTTTCTACATAGTTTGCCTTTTAATGGCCATTTCATTTCATTATAAATGTCCTTTATATATTTTTTGACAGAGAAAGGTTAAGCAACGTGTGGTTATTTGTAAATAACAGTAATAATCCACAATAATTCTGGAGCTTTCCAAGTCACTGCGTGTTCTAGAACACTGTCCGGCACATATTTTATAATAAAAGCCTCATGTTAACAAATGAAGGAATTCTGTCCACAGAAAAAACACTTGAGGGCTTTTATTTTTAAATGATTTAAATGATTTTTAAAAATATATCTTTACTTTTTTTTCATCTTTGTAACATATTCTACAGATGGACATCGAAACTGTAGTAAAGTCTTGCTGGTATGATGTTAATATACAGTCAATAGATCACCTTCACCTTCTGGGTAGGGAGGTGAATGGGTCCAACAAATGCAAGACTTTCAGCTTGGACACCCAAGTTTGAGACCGCTGTTTTATTATGTTTTTCACATTAACGACTTTCGTCACGTGTTTTGTGTTTTTTGATCTGACGTTACGTTGTTTCTGTAGGTGTTTCACTTAGTTTACGTACTTATTTTAAGCCAAACCATGGCGTTTGCCCTGAACCTAAATCAGTGGTTTTCTTGCCCCCTGCTGGTACTGCATGTTAACACGGGCGTGTAATATTCACTTCTCTGCGAGGCAAAAGGTGACACTGACACGCTGACCTCTGGTGGACAGGTGGGTCTATTGCACGGGTGCTGGCCTGTGGAGGTCGCTGCCTCATATTCAACCTGGAATAGCCAGCACACCCTCCGGAGGAGACCTATTTGCTGTGTTGCAGTGACAGTTTGAATGTTTTCCATTTAAATGTCCTCCTTTGTCCATTCTCAGCACCACTTGTGTTCACTCATCTCCACTGGGACCCCATGTCCATCTGCCTTAGTCTCAGGAGCAAATGAATGTAACTTTCCACCAAGCCGTCAGAGTTGTTATGTTTACTAATATCTAATATATAATGAATGGGATATCTGAAATGAGGAAATCCTGGCATAACTGTTCCAGTAAAAGCAGCATTCACAGAGCAGGGAATGTTTCCACCTCAGTTAATTCACGTTACAAGTTCAAGTTACACGCTGTCACCATAGCTGCTCCAGTCCTATGTGTTAGATATTAGACATTGCTTAACCAACAGTATGTACACAACCGATCAGTAAATCTATATGTGATTGTTATGTCTCTCATTCCAAAAGGATTAAACTGCTGCTGTAAAAGCCTCCACTCTTCTGGTTGCAGGCTTTCCACCAGAACCTGCTGCAGGGATTTCATCCCATTCGGCCACAAGAGCATTAGTGAGGTTGGTTACTGATGTTGGGAGATAAGGTCTGGCTCTTGGTCAGCTTTCCAGTTCATCCCTAAGGTTTTGGATGGGCTTGAGGTGGGAGCTCTTTGCAGGCCAGTCCGACCACATCAAGCTCAGAAAAAACATGTCTGTACGGGCCTGGCATCATCATGTTGTCCACAAACTGGACCAAAGTTGTAACATTAATGTTCTTATTCATTGGAACTACGGGGGAGTGCTCAAAAAACAGGTGTACAGTTGTGTCCACAAATAGGCCATATGCTACGCATCAGAATGCCCTGTTGTTATGTATACACATCAGGGATACACCGATCCATATTTGGCTTTGGGTATCAGCCGATACAGAGTATCGATCCGATACGAAGTATCGATCCGATACCAGTGTTAAATGAATACGCTGCATGCCTCATTGTGTGGAAGTGACTGGGATCATTCTTTAATGTGTAAAACAACATCAGGCTGATCTTAAATATCGCTTTCCTATTATTGTAAGACAAAATGTAAAAAAGAAATATATGGATGTAAATTCACTGAATTGTTATTTATTATTAAAATCATAAATCGTACACCAGCAACTTGGTAAAACGCCTTCAACATTAACAGGAATTACAATCAGGTGCAAACCGTTTTAATGCAGCAACAAATAGGTCAAAACTTAAACAGGACTTAAAATGCCAGTATATAATGTATACAAACATAGAATTGAATTCACTAGATCAGCCCCATTGTCACCGATATCTAGCTGTTTGAATCAGATTCAGCCCGATATCTGATCCGGTATCGGTGCATCCCTAATGGGCATGCTAATTTTAACTGACCCTGGTTAACCGATTAAACGGTTAATTATTAACATCCCTAATACACATATAGTGTGTAATAATGTTCTGCTTGTGTTTTTAAAGGGGTCACTTAGTTTCAGCTGGTTTTCACTCAGACAATAAGAAGTTAACACTCTCAAGTTGTTTAGTGCTGCAAGAAAACATCGATCACTGGAGTTAACAGTTATTGATACGTCTCAGAAAAAGTTACGCTTATGGTTATAAAAAAAAGTAAAGAATATGTAAATGAGGCATTTTATACAAGAGATTCTCTTTTTGAAGTCTGTCTTAAAACAACAGTCATGTGCCCACATGAACAGTGAAGCAGGCTTCGCTGGCTGGAATCATTCCTCCTGTTTACACTGGCCACTACAATAGCACGCTCCTAATCCACAGTCCTGCTTAATAACAGGCATCGGCAGTCTGAGCTGGACAAATCAATGCACGTCTTCCTATATTATATTTTTAAAAGTATTGTTCAAACTGATTTTTGTATTATAAATAATTAAGGATGCTAATTTTGAAAAAACAATTGAGCCGATAATCGACCTCCGTTAACCGATAATTAACCATTAACCGACAAGATTAGTGCCTCGCATGCAGCGGTGCTCCCGCTGCAGTGTATGAGGAAACAGACAACTGAGTCTCCAGTTCACCATCCGGGAGCGTTACTGTAGCAGCTACGATGCTGCGTTCACTGTCTCCAGTTCACCGTCCGGGAGCGTTACTGTAGCAGCTACGATGCTGCGTGTAGTGTCACGGACATGCAGCCACTTTCCCAGTAACTCTCCACCACACGTTTAGTTTCGTTTAGCAGGTTTTCAAATGGCTTGACTTCCGTCTGTAAAAGTACAAGGATCTTGGCGGAGTAGCGTCCGCTCGGTCACATGACTTGGTCACGGGGTCCCAACGTCACGCCGTCATCACGGCTTGCGCTCCAGCCTCGGTCTGGCAGGGAAATAACTCTGGATTCAGCTACTAGTGCGTTTTATGACTTTAAAACCTAATGATTTCAGTAAGGACTATTAGAGTGTTCATAATGGGGAGTTGATTCACCTCAAAAAAATATCCTCTGAGTTACAGACGTCTCTTTCCCAATGGAAGTCTATAGGAAAAAGTCTTTTGGGCCCAATGGCATCACATGACGGACACGGAAGTTGCAGTACCGCCGTTTGGCCACTACGAAAGTTGGGGTCGGCGACCGGCGCTCTTCCTGGGGGCTTGGCTCAAGCAGGCTCAAGACCCGAGCCAACTTCCTGTATCTTGCAACAGCGACTCAGACTCTCTTAAGGTGGACTGTTTAGGTGGACCAGCTTTTCTGAGGTTTCTGAGTTTTGCTCAGCTTTTTAATGAAATATTAATATTTTGTTTAACCCTTTTACCGATAGCGTGATTCAGTTCAAATGCTTAATGTCGGTTAACGGTTCATTATTAACATCCCTATTTATAATCATATCTGATTTGCATGTGTTAATTCAATAGTTCATACTTATTTATTTGTTTACAGATGTTGAAAAATAGCCATCATTTAAGAATGATTTCTCATAAAACAGAAACTAATAATAATTCAGGCAAAATGCCAGCTCCAACATGTAGTGCTGATCCTGTCCTCACTTCTGACTCCAGGTCAGTCACACATGACCTGAACCTCCAGCGGGCCCCGGGGTCCTCAATATGAATATAGAACCATATCTCTGTCATCCAGACCATGGTCAACATCTGTCTGTCTCACATGCGACACTTTCTCAGCTGCACACATCCACATATGCGCGCTGTGACGCGCGCACGTGCACAATGTAGCTGACCAACAGCATCAGTGTCTGCCTCCTCCTGTGTTCATGCTGCAGGACCAACACACACACACATCCCCCCCCTCTCTTGTTCTCTTTCACTAACACGAACACGCACGCACACGCACACGCACCCTGACCTGCCAGCATCAGTAGCCTCGCGCGATCTCTGCTGAAACGGCGGAACAAACCAGTGGTGACACGTGTGCGCACAGCGCGCGGCTCCAACAGACCAAGCGTGTCCACGCACACGCACACGCACACACACAGGCTGCAGACACACACGAACACACTCACTCTTATACGCGCACCCACACACGCACAAGCAATTACCAGAGCTGCAGGTTGCTTCTCAATCAGCCCAGAGAACACAAGCGCAAAAGATGCGCGCGTGCACGCACACTTCCAGTGATCCATAAAAGTCTGAAGAGATGAAGCAGAAACCGGAAACATTCAAAGTGTCTTATTAGTATTATTGAAGCAGCAGGAAAACACACATCCGCGTGAAAACACACACACACGCACACACGAGCACGTGCCAGCGCAAACACGCACGCACATCCATTTGTTTTGCCTTCCTACCTTCCTCGTGCATCCGCTGCAGACAGAAAGTGAGGTTCCTCCGCCAGCCCGGCATGTTCATGAGGAAGAGGAGGAGAGGTGTAGAAGAGGAGGATGAGGGAGGTGATGATGAGGAGGGATGATGAAGAGGAGTGGTGATGATGATGAGGAGGACAGTAGATCCTGTCCGGTCTCTAGGTGATGACACGCAGGAGACAGCAGCCACAGAACGATCCCAGATAGAATGATCCCGCCTGTTTCCCTTTCTTCTTCTTCTTCTCTCTCTTCTCTCTCTTCTCTTCTCTTCTTTTCTCTTCTTCTCTCCTCTGTCTTCCTCCCCCGGTGTGTCTATCGATAAACGGCGAGTAGCGGCTGCTCTCTCCGGTAACGACCCCGTTGACAGTCAGTGTGACAGTCGGTCCCGCTGCGGCACCAATACACTATCTCTCTCTCTCTCTCTCTCTCTCTCTCTCTTATTCGCTCCCTCTCTCCTAACAGAGTCCAGTCACCTCTCTCTCTCTCTCTCTTTCTTTCTCTCTCCCTCTCTGTCTCTCCTAACAGAGTCCAGTTACCTCTCTCTCTCTCTTTCTCTCTCTCCCTCCCTCTTCCTCTCTCCTAACAGAGTCCAGTCACCTCTCTCTCTCTCTCTCTCTCTCTCTCTTTCTTTCTCTCTCCCTCTCTGTCTCTCCTAACAGAGTCCAGTCACCTCTCTCTCTCTCTCTCTTTCTCTCTCTCCCTCCCTCTTCCTCTCTCCTAACAGTCACCTCTCTCTCTCGCTCTCTCTCTCTCTCTCTCTCTCTCTCTCTCTGGCTGTCTGGACTTTATTTGCTTTAATGGACTCTCTCCTTGTCCCTCACTATTTTGTTCCCCTCGCTCCTCTCTCTGTATCCATCCATCTCTTCCTCTCCGACTTCATTTTCACTTTCAGTTCAAAAGCTTTTCTTTTTATTTACTTATCAAGACAAAATATTTAATTTCCACCAAGGCAATTTACATTCATCATTTTGAGTGTCGTTATCAATATTTAACAAATAATTCCTGCGGTCATAAGGACACACATATTGAGCCTACAGAGGTTCCATATAGGAATGCATTGAGTGGACATGTTTGTGGAGGCTGGTCCATAGAGGCAGAGGAGGTTGCTCCTCTATTTTGTAACGCAAGGTTCATCTCTGTGCAGAGCCTGCAGTGAGTGTTTATTAGAAATCTTGTAAGTCGTTGTTTTACTGCTTAATAAGAAAGTAGAGATAAACCCACCCAGCTGAGGAAGAACATGTTTCTCACCACATCCCCAAAATAATAATAGAGCCATAGCTGCCCTGTTTCAAAGACATGTTGATATGTCATCATGGCATATTAGAATCAGTTTGTAAATGATATATAGGCTATTGAAGAAGGTCTGGATGCTTCCTCATAAATATCTAATATTGAATAAAGTTAAGGAAGTGTCCCTCAAAATTATTAATAAATCACCCTGTCAATCACTACATGCAGAAATTGAAAAAGACATAAAGACCTTTGCAGATTTGTCATTAATCATATCTTTAAATACATTATTATGGAAAAATGTGGTGTTTGGTTTCTTAGAAAAACAACAACAACAATATTTTCTTACAATAAATTTGTTTTTAATCTTTTATTCATGAATAGGAATTGAACAATAAATGATTTTTTTGTTGTTTTCTTGAAGGATGTTGAGCAATATGTGAAACCACTTTCTAATTTGACTATAAGGTTATTAAGACACTCAATCGGCCTATATGTAGGTTTTAATATTTGTGTTTAGTGTGATATACCCCCTGGCTCTTTTGTTATTGTTATACTGAAGGTGAATTATGTTCTTTTGTTTAATATGGAAAGAAAGTAGCCAACTAGTGTAAAATATCATGACACTGTGGGTTGGTTTTCCTTCTGCCCTCCCCAGTTTTTGGAGTCACCAGCCACCACTGATACTACATGGGTAGGTACACATATTTAAGCTCATATTAACACTTTATATGCAGCAGCTACTTTGTTGGAATCCACCCCAGTGAGCATTTTTCCATTGAAAAGACGTTAAAGGAACGACTGTGGTCACCGGTGAAAAGACGTTGAAATCTTTGAGTTGACGTACACAACCCAACGTTTAAAAAACGTTCACTTTTGAACCAATGTTGAACTTCTTTTCATCACTTTCTTTACAATCTTTTCAACGGAAAAAAAAGGATCACTGGGTAGGGTAGCCTCTCTCTATTACACAGTACGGCTGTACTCTAACGTTGTAAGGTTTGAACTTCTTTTTGTTTGCACATCACTTTGTTATATTCACTCACTCCCCATCCAAACCAACATACAGCCCCCCCCCCCCACCCCACCCTTACTTTCTGTAGTGTATTTTCAATGTGAAATGGCCTAAAAATTACATTCTCTAGGCTACAGCGAGAGCCCATAAAGCCAGTCGCAATAGCAAGCCAGCACTGCACACACGCGTGTAGTTCAAATAGTTTGGCAGCATGTTAAATGTTTATTGTTTGTCCACGCTGCAGTACGCTACAAGCTAACATGCCAACGCTACAAGCTAGCAGCCTAGCCCGCATGGCGAGCAACAAAAAATCAAAATAATGGTGCTAATTTGTAGTTTGCTTTATTGGAATACAGTAGTACTTCCAAAGTATGTAGTTTGCGTGAAGCCCCTTGTTTATTCCGTCAGGTCGTTCACATCGCTCCACAAGTCCCGGTATGGAGCGAGTCTCCCCAGTGCTACTCGAAGTAGTTGAAAGTAAACCGCCTACATGAGCCAAAGTGCTAGCGCATGTGCGTTACAGCAGTAAACACACTTTCTTATTTTACATTAATGTATAGAACTGCCCCATAGATGTATTAAGAGAACTGGATACAGCGTTGGAGGCGCAGCCCCGTTCATTCCTATGTGCATCATGCTCAGTGGCGCATGATGCCAATATGGCTAGACTTCCGTTTGGAACAGTACCTGGATCTTCCAACGATCTTCCGCATCCATTGGGCCCATGGAACATGCGCAGTAGCATCCGCTTGGTCACATGACTCGGTCACGGAGTCCCAACGTCACGCCTTCATCAAGGCTTGCGCTGTTGTCACAATCTGGGTCTCATTCACATGGACGGAGGAAGGGAAATAACTCTGGATTCGGCTATTAGTACGTTTTACAACTTTTAGGACCTAATGATTTAAATAAGGACTATTAGAGTGTTCGTACTGGGAAGTTGATTCACCTCAAAAAATATTATCCGCTGAGTTACAGACGTGTCTTTCCCAATGCAAGTCAATGGGAAAAAGTATTTTTGGGTCCAATGGCATCACGTGATGGACACAGACATTTTAGTACCACCGTTTGGCCACTATGAAAGTTGGGATCAACGACTGGCGCTCTTCCTGGGAGCTTGAACTGCCCACATTATGATGTCCTGGAAGCTTCTTCCTGGCAGCACAGAGCCCATGTAGTTCCATATTGTGACATTTTATATGAAACATGAAATGTGTTGAAATTCCGTTTTTTGGTAGACCACATTTCACCAACTAGTGCAATATGTCTTTGGACAAATATACCTCCACACGCTGATCAATATTGTTTTGACCTACAAGTGAAATATGTTTTGTGACACATTGATGTTGTGATCACATTTTAGCTGGTTGAAAAGAGGTCTTAGACGTTCAGACCGAATATTAAGCAGTTTTCAACTAGAAATCAACGTTGAAATCCCGGCTGGTGTTCACTGGGACAGAACTTGCTTGTCTGTCTTTTAATTCTAGTGGAGATCCCCAAGTTCCTAAATATATGTATGTAATAATAATATTATATATAATAATATGTCCATCGATCTTCAACCGCTTATCCGGGATCGGGTCGCGGGGGCAACAGCTCCAGCAGGGGACCTCAAACTTCCCTTTCCCAGGCCATATTAACCAGCTCTGACTGGGGGATCCCAAGGCATTCCCAGGCCAGAGTAGAGATATAACCTCTCCACCTAGTCCTGGGTCCGAACCACCTCAACTGGCTCCTTTCGACGCAAAGGAGCAGCGGCTCTACTCCGAGTCCCTCACGGATGACTGAGCTTCTCACCCTATCTCTAAGGGAGATGCCAGCCACCCTCCTGAGGAAACCCATTTCGGCCGCTTGTACCCGCGACCTCATTCTTTCGGTCATGACCCAACCCTCACCCGACCATAGGTGAGAGTAGGAACGAAGATTGACCGGTAGATCGAGAGCTTTGCCTTCCGGCTCAGCTCTCTTTTCGTCACAACTGTGCGGTAAAGCGAATGCAATACCGCCCCCGCTGCTCCGATTCTCCAACCAATCTCACGCTCGTCCCCTCACTTGCGAACAAGACCCCGAGGTACTTAAACTCCTTCACTTGGGGTAAGGACTCATTCCCTACCTGGAGTAGGCAATCCATCGGTTTCCTGCTGAGAACCATGGCCTCAGATTTAGAGGTACTGATCCTCATCCCGACCGCGTCACACTCGGCTGCGAACCGATCCAGTGAGTGCTGAAGGTCGCAGCCCGATGATGCCAACAGGACCACATCATCTGCAAAAAGCAGCAATGAGATCCCCAGCACACCGAACTGCAAACCCACCTCCCCCCGACTATGCCTCGATATCCTGTCCATGAATATCACGAACAGGATTGGTGACAAAGCGCAGCCCTGGCGGAGGCCAACCCCCACCGGAAACGAGTCCAACTTGTTGCCGAGGACCCGAACACAGCTCTCATTTTGGGAGTACAGGGATTGGATGGCCCTGAGAAGTGCCCCCCTCACCCCATACTCCCGCAGCACCCCCCACAGTATCTCCCAGGGGACCCGGTCATACGCCTTCTCCAAGTCCACAAAACACATGTAGACTGGATAGGCGTACTCCCAGGCCCCCTCCAGGATCCTTGCGAGAGTGAAGAGCTGGTCCGTTGTTCCACGGCCAGGACGGAAACCACATTGTTCCTCTTCGATCCAAGGTTCGACTATCGGCCGAACCCTCCTTTCCAGCACCTTGGAGTAGACTTTACCAGGGAGGCTGAGTAGTGTGATACCCCTGTAATTGGCACACACTCTCTGGTCCCCCTTTTTGAACAGGGGAACCACCACCCCGGTCTGCCACTCCTTAGGCACTGTCACCGACTTCCACGCAGTGTTGAAGAGACATGTCATTCAAGACAGCCCCTCCACACCCAGAGCCTTCAGCATTTCTGGACGGATCTCATCAATCCCCGGGGCTTTGCCACTGTGGAGTTGTTTGACTATCTCAGTGACTTCCACCAGGGTAATTGATGATGGTCCCCCATCAGCTTCCAGCTCTGCCTCTACAATAGAGGGCGTATTGGTCGGATTCAGGAGTTCCTCAAAGTGCTCCTTCCACCGCCCGACGACCTCCTCAGTTGAGGTCAACAGTGTCCCATCCTTACTGTACACAGCTTGGATGGTTCCCCGTTTCCCCCTCCTGAGGTGCCGGATGGTTTTCCAGAAGCACCTTGGTGCCGACCGAAAGTCCTTCTCCATGGCTGCTCCGAACTCCTCCCACACCCGCTGCTTTGCCTCCGCCACGGCCGCGGCTGCTGCTCTTCGGGCCCGTCGGTACCTTGCAACTGCCTCCGGAGTCTTCCGAGATAACATATCCCGGAAGGCCTCCTTCTTCAGTCGGACGGCTTTCCTGACCACCGGTGTCCACCACGGTGTTCGAGGGTTGCCGCCCCTTGAGGCACCTAAGACCCTAAAACCACAGCTCACCGCCGCAGCTTCAGCAATGGAAGCTTTGAACATCGTCCACTCAGGTTCAATGCCCCCAACCTCCACAGGGATGCCAGAAAAGCTCCGCCGGAGGTGTGAGTTGAAGATCTCTCGGACAGGGGCCTCCTCCAGACGTTCCCAGTTCACCCGCACTACCCGTTTGGGCTTACCAGGTCTGTCCAGAGTCTTCCCCCACCCTCTGACCCAACTCACCACCAGATGGTGATCAGTTGACAGCTCCGCCCCTCTCTTCACCCGAGTGTCCAAAACATGCGGCCTCAGATCAGACGATACGATCACAAAATTGATCATCGCCCTTCGGCCTAGGGTGCTCTGGTACCACGTACACTTATGAGCATCCTTATGTTCAAACATGGTGTTCGTTATGGGCAGTCCATGACTAGCACAGAAGTACAATAACAAACGACCACTCGGGTTTAGATCAGGGAGGCCGTTCCTCCCGATCACACCACTCCAGGTGTCTCCATCGTTGCCCACGTGCACGTTGAAGTCTCCCAGCAGAACTATAACTATGGAGTCCCCTACTGGAGCCCCATACAGGACTCCATTCATACGCACAAACAACAGTCAGAGTTTTCCCCCCCATAACCCGAAGGCGTAGGGAGCCGACCCTCTCGTCCACCGGGGTAAACTCCAGCGTAGCGGCACTCAGCCGGGGGTTTGTGAGTATCCCCACACCCGCCCGGTGCCTCACACCATGGGCAACTCCAGAGAAGAATAGAGTCCAACCCCTATCCAGGAGTACAGTTCCAGAACCGAGGCTGTGCGTAGAGGTAAGCCCTACCAGATCCAACTGATAGCGCTCCACCTCCCTCACAAGCTCCGGCTCCTTCCCCCACAGAGAGGTGACGTTCCACGTCCCCAGAGCCAGCCTCTGCCGCCCGGGTCCGGTCCGTCGAGGTCCCTGGCCTTCACTGCCACCCGTGTGACAGCGCACCCGACCCCAGCGGTTCTTCCCGCAGGTGGTGAGCCCACAGGATGGAGAGGAGGGGGGTGCCACGTTGCTTCTCGGGGTATCCCCGGCCGGGCTCCGTGGCAAGCCCGGCCACCAGGTGCTCGCTGACGGGCCCTCCGTCTGGGCCTGGCTCCAGACGTGGGCCCCAGGCTTCCTCCGGGCTGGGTAACTCCTCCTCTTCGTCATGGGGTTTTATGAACCATTCTTAGTCCGGCCCCTCACCTGAGACCAATTTGCCATGGGAGACCCTACCAGGAGCACGAGGCTCCAGACAACACAGCCCTCAGGGTCATAGGGACACACAAACCTCTCCACCACGTTAAGGTGATGGTTCCCAGAGAGGATAATAATATGTATTATGTATAATATATGTTTTTTGGGTGGAAATATGTAATGGTGTTTAAGTCATCAGTTTAGCTAACTAAATGAAATCATTTAGATAGCTAAATAGATGATGGTGGTGTTGGGTTTGAATATTCCACTCCATGTTAACATGCAATCTGCACCCCACACGGGTTAGACCTCAGCTCAGGTTGAAGTGAGGTATGCTGGAATGAGGTCACAAAAACTCCACGTACTAATGGACAGTTTTCACAGCAGACAAAAAAAGAAACAAATAAATGGCATTTTTAAAAAAAGTTTTCGCAGCACACATTCTGGCTTGTCATAGCAGGAAAAGCTCATGTGTCATTGATAGCATTAAAAACAACTGCATCCCATGTAAGTGAGCTAGCCTGGTCCTGGTATTGCAGGCCAGCTGCACAGCAGTTGGTGAAATAGTCACAAAATTTAATGTATCAATTTGTGAACATGGACATGAATTTCAATATTTTTTCGTGATGGTCAGCACGAAATCAATTTGTATGGAATCAATGTAATTATGAACCAGAAAGTATAAAGAGAGGCGAACGCCACGTGGGGAGGAGGTCAGGGTGGATGGATGGGTCAAAAACACCGGACTTTCACCCAGGAGACCGGTGTACGTGTCCCGTGTGAAACCACAAGTCAAAGTTGATTCATTTGTCACGTAACTTCTGTACTTAAGTTACGCCACTTCCTGTGTTATTTTAACCTTAACCACGATCTTTTCCTATGCCTAAATAAGTAGTTTTGTTGCCTAACCAAGTGTATCTTTTCCTAAGCCTAACCAAGTAGTTTCATTTTGAAAATTGAGACGTGGTCACGTGTTGCTGGACATTCGTAGGAAAACACATGAACAATACTTCGTTGAAAGTCGTGCTGAGCGTCACAAAAAAAAGGGAACTCTGTGTCTTTGTACACGAATCAAATAGATTAAATGTTGTTACTGTCGTGAGACTGTGTTGGGTATTGTGAATGTTGGCTCAGTGGCAGAGCTTACTGGGACACTTGATGGAAATGAACCATTGTTATTCTTTTTTTCCCCCTGTGCTCTTCCTGGTATGACAATTCGAAATGTCTGCCATCAAAAAACTTGAATAACATCGAAGTTGTCCCACCAAAAGAAGTCTGTCTGTCTGAGAAGAGGTCTAATCAGGCAGCGAGCAGTTAAGTTAAAACTCTTGTGAGGGTAGACCATGGCTATTGGTTTACAGTACCAGGTGTATCTAATATTCTGGAAACCAGTGGTGTAAATATCGACGGTGCAACCGGTGTGGCGCACCGGGGCCCAGAAGCTGTCAGGGGCCCAAAAATCACCTTCACTGTGTCCACACTGAATCTGTTCAATACACCTGTGTTACGTCATGTAAACAAACCAGGCTACCTATTAGCTGTGGATCAGACTTGAAACCAAACCACTTATTAAAACACCTTTAAAGGGACTATTTGTAACTTTTTAAGCATATAAATGTACTGGGTCGGGACACATGCACGCATATGCGCGCTCGCGTGTAGCCTAAGCCTCTCCTCCTCTGCCTGCCTACCTTCACTCAGACAGCGAGCGCGCATTCTCGTGTACTTGCTCCACCTCTAGACATGAACATGCGCACACTCCACACTGCAGAAGAGTTAGTTTAGCTCTGAGAATATCTAGTGAATGTACAGTGGACGTTTGTGCAGAAATAACTGCTGCAGCTCCTCCAGACCAACAGAGGTTGTGAAGTGACGGGGCTCCGCAGAGAGACACGTTGTCGCCTCGTTACCGACCGGGTGCCTGTGTCTCCCTGTTCCCTCCGGCTGCAGGCGGAGACGAGACGTTACTCGCTGCGGAGCCCCGCGGCCTCAGCCTGCGCTCAGGCAGGAAAAGCCAACACTAGGATCAGCAGTGATTCATGGAGAGACCTTCGTCTGGTCAGCTAACATTACTGCCAAGCAGCTGAACTATAGAGTGATATTGTGCTTTTAGCTGATGTGTGTCACCTCACTGTGTTGAGCGATACTCCTTCATGTCTATTCACAGCGAGCACAAGCACGAGCCTGACGGTGACTTTCGTTGACTTCACGGCCACAGGTGTCGCTGTTAACAAGCATTTCTGAAAGTTACAAATAGTCCCTTTAATATTGTGATATTTACTGTAAATGACATCCAATATAGCCAACAGCAGTAGGACATTTCCAGCTCTCTGGCAATCTCCCTCCTGCCTCCTTATTAAGGTTTTTGTAGTGAAATATTGTATAGATAGCTCCTCATTTCCACTTCACCAATCAGCCGCTCCAGGGGCCTGCACTACGAAGCAGGATTTGGGGTTAGCGAGGTAACTTCAGGGTTTTCACTCCAACGAAGGGGGATCACTTCTTCCGGAGCAGGTTATGTTTCAGATAAGAGATGAACTCTTATAAAAGCACCACTTACTGACCAATCAGAGCTCGGTGTGCGGATCGTATGATAATATTACACAAATACGAAGAAGAATCATAATCATAATCCAGGCTAGAAACAACACAGTTTAAACAGACAGATGCAGGAAGGACAGCTGGCTGTATGCTGTGGGTGCTTACTGTTTTGAATTATGTTTTATATTTATTTTTTTTACTTGCTCTCAAGTCCGTTTCACACCGCCGGAGACGGGACGCAGCTGAAAGAAGGCTGAAATAGTCACACACGCTGTCCAATTACCAACGGACATAATGAAGTGTAATCTATTGATTCATTATATTCTGAAGATTTGTTATAATACCACTGCCCCGTCTAGACGTCTATATCTGACTTGTCCGTGTTAGTGATTGGTCAAATGTTGTAAACCCCGTCCCTTTATGTAAACGCACGCATAACCAGACCGAGAAACCCTGAATTGACTTACCGAGTTGATAATCAGCGTCGTAGGACCGCTTAGCGTGATCTCGGTTGTTAGAGTTAGTGAAGCCAGATAAGGAGAAGATACCCTGGAGATGTTGAACTCGCTTCATAGTACAGGCCTCTGGACCACTGAGGTGATTTGAAGGTGAGTGACAGGAATAAATAGAAACAGCTGGGCATCTGACAAAAGTTCAGCTAAAGAAACAGCGTGCCACGTCGTGCTGCATCGTGCTGTTTCGCGGTGCGTTGCGCTCACAGTCAGGACATTATAATAAAAAAGGATGTTAATGATTTTGCGGAGCAAAAGACCTGTAGGATAAACCTCTAACTTCTTTTTTTTGTATTTATGGAGTGGGATCAGGGATTTAAATCGCACTGTAATTGTTACGTCTCATATGTTGGAAAATGCACACCTACTGAAATCTGTGTCTGTGAGAACATTTGGCTGCTGAGTTCAGGGCACACTGTTAAATTAGTGGTGATAAATTTGACGCCCCGGCTGCTCTCCGCGGGGCTGATCTCAGGCTGGTTCACAGGATGGGAATGGTATGGTGAGCCTCTCCACGGTGGCATAGCAATTGCCTGCTTTGCAGTTGTCTGGAGTGGTGGTGTGTGTATGTGCATGTGTGCGCACACGCGTGCGCTTCTGTTTGAGGTAAGGACGCAAGAAAAAAAATTTGCACTGGGGCCAATCACAATTATGAAAATCATTGTTGTGCTTTGTTCTACCACCGGTAGGGGTATCTCGAAAACTAAAGCACTTTTGGGGTCTTCCCTGAGGCCTAAGAAGGAATATCCATAATATACAGTATATCAAAATGGAGCATGGCTGTATGTGGAGACAAAATTGTACTTTCTATTTAAATGCCCAAAATATACAGAGTTGCCAGCAGCAGCGTAACATATTTTCCTAGGTCTCCCATATATGAAATGGATTCTTGTATAAAAATATTTTACTGCAAAAGTGGTTAAATTGACAGATATTGTGACATAAACCATAAAGAAAAGAAACACAAAATAAAGCCAGGCTGAATGGGAGATTGTACACCAAAACTCATGTAATTTCATAATGCTAGCTCTGATTGATCCCAAATGTGATGTGATAATGGCCAGGGGGTTCCTCTACGTGTGTGAAGAAACAGAATGTGAATATATTGATGCATTGAGGAAATACAGTACTACAAACACATAAGTACAATAAGCGGAAGTATCAAATTTGAAGGTCTATGATGAATGTATTCATTTACTTTTAGGTAGCTTTGGCTGGGATTATCCTAGAAACACCAATCAGGATTTTCTGGAATGGTATTTCTGTGCTGAATCCAGCAATATATGATATGTAACTGTAGCAGGTATGGTCAATAGTCTACATTAAGAAATGTATCACGTGTTCCAAGCATGAAATGGGGGTAAATGTCATATCTGCAGTCAATAGATACTTATTAATACACTTTAATCAGGAAGAAATTGTTACACACCAATTATTAAAAGTTTTGTATTAACTTAAATTTAAGGAGTACATAAATGTTCTTGATGCAATTGCAAGTAATGCAATTAAACCTTTAAGTAAGGGATAATGTACAGCGAGCCGGTCATTGTTGTGGAATAAACCCTGACAAGGTGATGCGGCACCCCGATGCAAAGCATCGCCCTGAATCGACCTGTACATTATCCTGCTTATTACATGGCTAATTACTTCAGAAATCAATAATTTGACACAAAAACAATCCTCCAGAGTCCGAGATCAGAACTGCGCGCATAGCAACAGTCTGTTATACATAGCAATGGTCTGTTATACATTGCAACGGTCTGTTATAAAGAAATAACAGAGAGTAGAACGCCATGATTGACTGATCAGAATCGAGTATTCAACAAAGTCATGTAATAAGTATGAATATATAACACCCATATAAACACAAAACGTTCCCTGGTCTATTTTTGTCTTGCTTTTTCCATCTTTTGAATGCAGCATGTCCATCCACATTATCTTCGGTGACAAAATGTGTCATGTTTGGACCGTCAGGAAAGGTGCACAAGCAAAACTCAGTTCACACTGAGAAATGCATTTGAATTTCATCACTGCAGTATGGGTGTGGGATGTTTCTGGGCTTTTGTGGAGCTGCTGGTTTCTGGAAGAACGTGGCCTCATGGATCCGTCTTCTGACTGTCTATCCTTTTCCAATGGGATTCCAGAGAAGTGCCTTTGGAAGATGGCTATGATGTCACATTGCTGGCTGATAGAGTATGGTCTAGACCTGCTCTATATGAAAAGTGTCTTTAGATAACTTCTGTTTTGATTTGATGTTATATAAATACTTTGAATTGAATACATTACTCAGAACATGTTGCTTGAAGCATCTTCAGTCGGGGAGTTGTACCGCAACACGTTCTCATCCCAACTCATCACTCGTCATACGGACGCTTTGTCAGACCACCACTTTTTGGTTGCAATAAACACGTTTTTGACGTGGTGAATTAAACAAAACCCTTGCTTAGGTTTAAGAAAGATCATCATGGTTGGTCTTAAAATTACTATTTTTGTACAGTGAAAACTGGCATGCCGTTGTGAACACGGGACACGAACGAAGAGCTGATTGTAACGTGAAAGTGACACTTAACACACAGAACAGCGGTCTCCTGGATGAAAGCCTTGTGTTTGTTGGACCCATCCACTTTCTCACCCGCCCTGTGTATCTCTTTCACACTTTAAACTATGTCACAAAAGCACTTTTTCTGAGTGTTTACTGTTGCCGCGGATGAGTTTACATTTTAGATAATGGAAAGCCCAGTGTGTCATACACACCAGGGTGCCTTGTGCGATAATATCGAACATGAAAAAGCATTGATATTTGATGCTTAACCCCAAACTACTTCTGAAGGCTGAGCAATCGGTGTGTGAATGAATATTTAGATTACACCCTGATGGGCAAAGTTGGCACCTTAGCGGCCTCTGCCATCAGTGTGTGTGAATGGGTGAATGCTGACATGTAGTGTAAAGCGCTTTGAGTGGTCAGAAGACTAGAAAATGCTATATAAATGCAAGTCCATTAACCATTGATGGAGGGCATATTTTCTTGCCACAATAAAATACCTCTTCCAAGCTTCCAAGATAATCCAAAGTTTGACATTTATTGTAAATCAGTGAGGTGGGTCTTCAGCTTTGTAAAAGCTGTCATTTTCCCTTTTCTATACAAGCTACTTGTGGTGTCACAGCCTGTGGGGGGGTGGCATGCAGGTAGACAATCATAGAATTGAACTCCAAGTTTCTGTGAAATAGCACAGATTGGGTACATATATTTCATTGCATTTGATAATAAGGCGAGTATGTGACTGTGCAAAGTGTATTGGCTCAACACTTATCTAGTGTCAGCCTCCTCCTGGTTACTGTATAGGTCTACAAAACTTTTTCTACCTGTGACTGGCTGACCATCTTGACCTCTCACCATTTTCAAAGCCTCCTGCCAAAGAGGCAGAGATTCTCTGTGGTCCTGTATCATCTTTGCTCCCACTGCACTTTCTGTAGTTTGGAACATTTGCTTTTCCTGAAATAACATATGTGGGTGTTTTGAGTTGAACTGTGCTTCTTTGTTTCCTTTCAAGAGCAATTATTTTATTGTTGGGGAATGGTTGTATCAAAGACTATAGCCACACCGTTGAAGCCCTCCTATCCTGTTAAAGGCCCTGACACACCAAGCCGATGGTCGGCTGTCAGACCTAGTTTTTTTTCAGTGTGTCCAGCACACTCTAGTCTGCCATTGTCGGAGGTTTTCCAGCCAATTCAGCATGTTGAATCAGTGGTGGTGCTCATCGGTGAGAGAAATCACTCTGATTGGCTGTTCTGCTTAAACGAATCAGTGCACGAGAAGAGAAACAGAAGTGAGGAAAGCAAGCCAACGAGTAAAGTCAAGAGGACAAACACTGAAGATTCTTCTCATTTTTCATCTTCATCTCATCTGATCATTCCAATATACGGATATTTTCACAGCAGCATGAACATCAAGAATGAAGCTAAGTGGTGAGTGAGAGTGGTGTAAAAATGGTCGGCAGACGTTGCTTAGTTTCATGTGCGTATCATAACGGCTTGAATATCCACCGTCCTCGGTTCTCCTATTTCTCTTTTTGAATAATGAATACAGACTACCGCCACCTGCTCTTGGGGAGAGTTAATTCCACTCATACAGGCGCAGAACGTACGCGCTAACTGTAGTTTTTGCAGTGTGTTCAAATGCAACTTGTCGGCCAAGACAAAAACAACATGAGGCAACGCAACAGTTTGCTTCATCGCCGCCAGTTCTTTGATATCAGCTTGGTGTATCTGGGCCTTAAGGCTGCATCTTTGTTTAGTACAGATCCCCGCAAAAAAAGGCTGCAATCTTTCTCCAGATGCTCTCACCTAGGTCGCTGAATGTCTGAAAGTGTGAGTTCTGGAGACCCTGCAGAAGAGCAATACCATCAATGACGTACGCAGATGGTTCCTCTGAATTCGGTATTCAGAGTTTGTTGTTTCTTCGAAGGTTGCAAAAGAGCTTTCATGGTTCCTGATGGGCTTCTGAACTCTTCTCATCAGTGTCAGAAAGGTATTTCATGTTATCCACTATGCTGTGGTTACTGATATCAGCCATCTTGTGAGGGGGACCCAGAAAATGAAAACACTTTGAAACTTTCATAGACATGAAAAAGTAATTTGTGACCAGCACACAAGATCGCATGGATTCAAATGTGCTCTTCCAAAGACATCTTGCTGTTTCCAAGCAGAGGGAGGTGTCTCATGAACTTGCTGCTGTCCCTCCGTCTTTGTGTAATGATGATGGAAGCCTCAGGAAAACAACAAAGAATGACTTTGCTAAGACAATTGAGACTGTAGTTGAGGAAATACAGCAACTACTGAATTCAGAGGAACTACATGAATCTGCGTACATCATTGATGGCATGGTTCTTCTGCAGGGTCTCCACAACTCAGACTTTCAGACATTCAATGACCTAGATCAGTGGTTCTCAAACTTTTTTCACCAAGTACCACCTCAGAAAATATTTGGCTCTCCAAGTACCACCATTATGACCGATGTTAAAATACAGTAGCGTAGGCCTACCCTATTCAGCAATGCACAGTTCATGCAGGAGGCAAATTTATTCCTAATAAGAATATTACTTATTGTTGACTTTTGACAAAGGGGTAGCACTAGAACTGGCACTTAAACTCTTCCACACAACTCTCACACTATGCAAGGGGCAGCCTCTCACACTTGACGAGCTCGCGTACCACTGGTGGTACGCGAGCTCGGTGGTGTAGTTACCTTTAACAAGTAGTTACCATAAACAAATATTGCGATTTTAACAAATACTGCGATTTGAAAATTGCAGTAGGCCATATCGATGCAATTTTGATAATTGTGCAGCACTACTCCATATCACCTTGTCAGGGTTTATTCCACAACAATGACCGGCTCGCTGTACATTATCCCTTACTTAAAGGTTTAAGTGCAAATTATTACTTGCAATTGCATCAAGAACATTTATGTACTCCTTAAATTTAAGTTGATACAAAACTTTTAATAACTGGTATGTAACAATTTATCCCTGATTGAAGTGTATTAATAAGTATCTATTGACTGCAGATATGCCATTTACCCCTGCTTCATGCTTGGAACACGTGATACATTTCTTAATGTAGACCATTGACCATACCTGCTACAGTTACATATCATATATTGCTGGATTCAGCACAGTCATGTCTTCCCACTAGCCTATCTGTTGTTATTATATATACAGCGGCAACATCACTGTACCTTTACTGAAATAGAAAGTTTTTTTTATACATTTAAAAAGAGCTTTACAGAGGACAAAAACATCCAAGCAATACATATAAGTGATAAAAACAGCCAAATACAAGCAAAAAAAAGAGTCAGAAATATATAAGGTAAAATGGATAAAAGTTAGCGGCATGAGATTGACAGTAGAATGAAAAGCAGTATGTAAGAGCAGGCCAGGGTCTCCATTATCTGTGATACTTTGGCACTTAGCAACAATGAGCAAAAAGCAAAGAAAGACTTGCAACACACTACTGAGAACTCATTTCATATCGTATGTCATGGTGTGTGCTGAGCCATCATCTACAGTAAAAACCATGTCTGTACAGTTGAAATGTCCTTGACAGTGAGGTTGGTCTTCTGTTACGTGCGACACCACTTGATTTGTTTATTTAGTTATCAGTGTTCTTACAAAAAAAACAGAAAAAAGCTGTCTGTTAAACGATGACTTTGGTATTTTTCAACCTGGACTCTATTTTTCCATGTGACTAATGGGGACAACAATGTTTGAAACTGGTCCAGTATTGAAGGATAACATTGTAACCAGCCGCGGCGACAAAAGCTGCCAGGGTAAGTGAGCAGGGTCAATGTAATTTTACGTCCACTAAAAGAGCTTGTTATTGCCACTGACAGGTTCAGATTGTTATTACACGTGTCTGACAACATTATGGAATGGACCCTACAGAGAAATAAAAACCTGTTTCTTACCTTTCACATGATCTGGTGTGTTTGTTATTGTGTCCAAGGAGAAGTCTCGTTGTGAAATCTGAATATCTATATACTTTGTCTCAAATAAATATTCAGACCTCATCCACATTGTGGAAATCATCTAAATATTCAGCCATGACATTGAAAAATCTTCTAGATAACACTAAGTTACACTTTCTGTATTCCAACACAACAAGCCCTGCCCAGCTGGCACTCTACTAACTTCTATAGAGCAAGTGGTACAAAAACGCTGCCTTACTCCTCCTGAGTGACCTCAAACTTCTTTGCACATATTATTGCCAGTGACCACATTACATCTACTCCCTCCTCAATTGACAGTCTCCTCAATGTATCATGCCAATTCAAAAAAAAAAATCCTTAACTAAACCTTAAAGGGAGATTTGTCAAGTATTTAATCCTCTTATCAACATGGGAGTGGACAAATATGCTGCTTTATACAAATATATGTATATATTTATTATTGTAAATCAATTAACAACACAGAACAATGACAGATATTGATCCAGAAACCCTCACAGGTACTGCATTTAGCATAACAAAATATGCTCCAATCAGAACATGTCAAACTGCAGCCCAACAGGCAACAACAGCTGACAGTGTGTCAGTGTGCTGACTTGACTATGACTTGCCCCAAACTGCATGTGATTATCATAAAGTGGGCACTCGGGTTCACATACCTGGAGGTCAGAGGTCAGGGGACCTCTTTGAAAATGGACATGACAGTTTTTCCTCGCCAAATTTTAGCACAAGTTTGGAATGATATTTAGCGTCCTTTGTGACAAGCTAGTATAACACATATTGTATAACATATACAACCTCAAAAAGATCGATTGCGTTAAAGCGTTTAGTGCGTTAACGAAATTAGTGGCGTTAAAAAACGATTTTGCGTAGGGCTGTCATAGTTAACACATTCATTTTGACAGCGTATATACAGTGTATATATACTGTATATATATATATATAATAAAGCAATTGGGACTGCCAGGCAATTTAGGCAACACGTCACCTCATGAGATTTCAGAGCGAGACTCTTTCCACAATGTCAGACACTTAAAATAACAATCAGAGCCTGTCATGGTAAAACAATCACTTTCAATGGACCTAAACAACGGTGCCAGCTTGCCCCAACAGCACCATATTGCAACCCGTGAGCAGCTACCGTCTACAGCGCCCTGCCTCAATACCGGACCAATTTCAGAAATTGTTGTCCTCTTTAGTCTCTAAGCCCCTGTTCACACCTGGTATTAAGATGCGTCCTCAGTGATCGGATCACAAGTGGACAGCTTTAAGTACGTCTGTTCACACCAGGCATTAGAATGTGTCTCCACATGCATCTTCAGTGGCCACTTGTGATCCGATCTCACTTCCCCGCTCTATATGCAATTAAACACGTAGTAATCACACGGCTAATACAGCAGCTGCTGTGATGTAATATTACATGAATGTCAGTAGTAATATCCTACATATTCATTAATTCTGGTACATTTTATTAACATCAAAATAAAAAGTTATTGTACCGGCGGTCCCCAGGGACCTCCGCGCCGCCGGCACCGCTGCTTTTGCCAGACAATAGTGGGGTACAGAGCTCCAGAGAGCCAGGGAGGACAGAGGACAGGCGGGCGGGCGTCAGCGCAGCACAAAGCAGCGAAACAGAAACAGCGACACATCTCCAACAGTACGATAATAACAGTCTACATACAGTAGAGCACGGAGGCCGTTTCCATGCTGACAAGCGCCCGTGTCTGCCTGTTTATTCACCTTCACACTGCTAAAAGAATGTGGTCATATGTGGCCCAGACCACCTCTGAATGTGGTCTGAAAGATCCAAACTCAATGCGTCCTCAATGCGTCTTGAGTGTGTTCACACCTGTACTTAAACACCTGCTTGACACCAACTGCTACCATCATTAATTAATTCCGTCTGTACGAGGGACTACCAAGGCTAACGAGGGACTACCAAGACTAACGAGGGACTTAGTGACAAACTGGCAGCCTGGAGAATGAGACTTGTCGGTTACTGTCAAAGACATCAAGAACTCCCAGCAAGCATGCTGACGCTGCAGGAACCAACGCACGGGCATCGATCACAGGGACGTCCCACACCAACATACATGGACGTACTGAGGAGAGATGCTGGACAGTGCTGGCGAGCTAGCCAGATGTATGGAGGACTGAGACAGCTGGAAGTTTCGCTTGAAAGCCCGTCTGAGGACGACCCAATGATGTCAATTCCGATAGTTGTATTATCACTCTTTTACATCCACTACTATTGGCTTTGTGTTATCAGTCCTACTTGTATTAGTTATTACAGCTGCTGGGCTAATATTGTGGCCGCTTCCCTCTCTCTCTCTCTATCTCTATCTCTCTATCTCTCTCTCTCTATCTATTTTCTTCCCAGTAATCGGGGAGTTTTTCCTGGCCACAGCGCGCTTGGTGGATCTTGTTGGGTCTCTAAACTATGATGTACAGTCTAAGACCTGCTCTATATATAAAGCGTCTTGAGATAACTTCTGTTGTGATTTGACGCTATACAAAAATAAATTGAATTGATTTGAATTGAATTGAATTAAAGCTGTCCACTTGTGATCACTGAGGACGCATGTTAATACCAGACGTGAACAGGGCCTAAGACACAAAAACATGGGAAAATCAGGGAAAATATCAAAATATCAAAGTTATCCTGTTATATACGATTAAAGGGCAGAAAACTCTAGAGTGCAGATTACTTGGTGTAGACAACAAGTAAAAAAATATTGCTTTTTTTCATCCATCGATAATTGGGTTGGGTGGGAAACTGTTTGTAACATGAAACGTCTGCTGATACAGTTTGGACATTCGGGTTCTGGCCAGTCACTAAAAAGGCAACTTTAAAACCTGGAGGATTGAATGTTAAATTTGATTTAAAGTGTTTTTTAGTTGTTGTTTTTTATTAGTGGCCATATGAAACATCAAGTTGACTGACTTTGATCATGTATATAATCAGTTTCTTTACCTAGCTGTTCTTACAAGTTTCGATTGCATCTCTCCTCATCATTTCACAGTCTGATACTTCAACAGTTTTACAACAAACTGAGACTTTCTGGACTTGCTGAATTATGTTTTAAATTAACAAACGTGTGATTCACGGAGCATTCTAACAAAAAATATTTGTCTCTCTCCGTTGACTACCGTTCATATTTTTTCTGATATAAGGTCCCACGGTGGTCCATCGGAAGGGGTGGGACTTCGCCTCTCTATGACTGTCATCATGACTAATCAAGCTCCCAATTGTGAGTCAACCTCGAAGAGAAGGTCATGAGAAAGTACAAAGTGAAACGCCTCTGTATTTGGTGTTTTAGTTTGGAGGACACTTTGCCTCAATGACTCACAACTGATAACATGTTAACTAATGAAAAAAGGTTTTAAATACCCAGGAACTAACATGTTGGGAGAAAAAAACAGCAAATATGCTGGACAATGACATCATGTACAACAGATTATTGCAATTGCAAAAAACAAATTGTTTGCAAACAAACGCAGCATGTTGGAGAGAAACATTGTGAGTATGTCAGTAACATTTGGCAAGTAGACTAACTGGTTATTGTTAGGATCAGGGTTTTGAAATTCATGTTCATGTTGATTCTGACTGACAGACGAATTGGTCACACGATGTACTTAGAGCTGAAGTAGGCCAGATTGGAGCAAATATGATTAAAAAAAGTTATTTTTATAAAACAGTCATTATATCGTGACAGTAGTTCATGAAACAGGTTACCTGAAAAAGAACATGTGCCTCTGTGTCCTCTGGTGCTCCTAATGGCATCTGCAAGATTTCACAGACCGGAGGAAAACTAGCAGTAAGAACTGATCTGAGGTCTGCCGTCTATGAGAGCCGGCTGTCAATCACTCGCAAACTCTGACCAAACGGTCAAACTAGGCAGCGCTGATCTAATATGAATCAATATTCTGTTACTGTAATGCCTATTTATCTCCTCAGATGTTTTCAGAATCATCTTGTAGTGCACGTTTAATGAATGAATAAAGTAGGGGGGTTTTAATTGTGGATTATAACTTTTATTTACAAATTACCACACGCTTCTTAACCTTTTTCTGTCTAAAATATATATAAATGACATTTATAATGAAATGAAATGGTCATTATGAAAGGCAAACTCTATGTGGAAAGAAAGGGCTGGCGGCAGCAGAAACTCAGCAGAAACGCAGCTGGTATGGACACCACACACGTGAAACACACAGCCGTTCAGCGAGGCAGCCACCACACACTGCTGACGTTCCCTGTGTGGACACTGTCGACATTGAAACTTGGCATTGGACGGTGTGGACACGCCGTTAGCAAACAATTGGCCTTTGATAATATATATAATTATATTTATAATTCTCTTTTTCAGCTCTAGTTTGGTTTCCACCAACTTCAGATAAAAACATCTTGCTCTCTGCTAGATGACACACTTTCTTCAGCAGCTTGTGACTGACTTACAGAGCTACGGAGTTGGAGATGGGTCTCTGTAGTTTCATCGCTGCGAGTGGCCCATTTCACAGCACACAGTCATTTGACCTGTTGCTAATGCTTTAACCCTTCTATCCCATTTAGTATTCAAAAGCAGAACTGCGTGTCAACGTCCTCAGTAAAAATCACCCCCGTAGCTCTACGCTCATCCTCATCTACTGCATGTTCCCTAATTGAGTCTCTGTGGAGCTTCAGTGTACGTTGGTGTGACATCACTGATGAAGGGGTGGAACATGCTCTTCTTTATTTGGTGATTGCAACTAAAGAGTGTTCAGAACAAACTGAACTGCCCTGAGGCGTAGGAAGAGCAGATTTGAATACACATTTCTCTCTCAGTGACTTCAGCTGTGGGCTTTTAGACTGCCACCATAGTGTAAAATGGATGCAAACACACACACAATCCCACAAGTAGCTCTCTCTCTCTCACACATTCTCACTCCCAACTTATCAAAAACTGCAGCTTGGTCAGTGTCCCTCGTCATCTGATACTGATGCATGGAAAAACAAAGACATGTAATTGTCAGTTGTGTATACAGAGCACCAGGAGCCTGCATTGAAACTTTTAAAGACAGTATGGAGAGAATATTTGCCAAAACCAATCTTAAGGTTACATTCATTTGTGGGGACTTCAATATAGCCCTTCTAAATCCTAACAAACACAAAATGACAGCCAAATTTATTAACACAATGTATAGTATGAGTTTATATCCACTGATCACCATACCAAGCAGAATAACAGCACATTGTGCCACTCTAATTGACAATATATTTAAAATTACATGGAAAGTAGCTTAGTGAGCGGGCTGCTGATGAATGACATTAGTGACCATTTGCCAGTTTTTGTGATCCATGACTGTGATTGTGGAAAAGAGAAGGGGGACCATAAAATCAAATATAGGAGATTGAGAACAGAAGAATCCATAAATGCATTCAGAACTGAATTTCTATCATAAAACTGGAAAACCCTCTATGAAGAAAATGATGTTGACAAAGCATATGAAACATTTCTAAATATATTTAAGTCATTATATGACAAAAACTGTCCAATAAAACAAGGTAACACTAGACAAAATAATACAAACAGACCATGGATCACAAAAGGACTGCAAAATGCCTGTGAAAAAAAGAATACTCTATATAAACAATTAATAAAATGTAGAAATAAAGAGGCAGAACATAAATATAAGAATTACAAAAATAAATTAATTAATATTATGAGGATATGCAAGATATGCAAGAAGATTATTAGAAACCGCTCGACTAGCTCAAGTTACCCTGAATATTTTATTGATAACGAAAGGTCTTTAAATGATATGAATGATGTGGTTAATGGGTTTAAGGAATTTTCTTGTAAATGTGGGACCAAAGTTGGCAGGAAAAATCAATGACACGCCTCCGAAGGATGGGGACGTTGTTGAAAGCTACATTGCAAGAAATTCAAACTCAATTTATCTCAAAGCTGTAGACAGAAAAGGTACCCTGCTGGAGCTGTTGCCCCCGCGACCCGACCCCGGGTAAGCGTCTGAAGATGAAAGAGTGAGAGAGAGATGAAAGCAGGAACTGTTGATTTAAAAATAAATCTTTACTTTTTTCATGTCCGTGACAGTCAAACGATCACTTTCACTGTCTGTTGTTGCTGTGAACCGCGCGGCTCGCGTTCAAAATAGGTGAGACCTCGAATCTCTAGAAGACACGCAGCCGAGCCATGACTGCTCTAACCTTGGACGCCGAAATAAAAAACGACAGGTTCCGCAGCCATGCGCTCCTGACATTCCCAGTGTGGACACGCCGTTAGTGTCTGTATTAGACGCTCTTGGCTTTCAACAGCCTCTAATGTAAACCCACCCGCGTCATTATAAGACGCTCAGAGCAACTGTCTTTGTATAAAGTGCCAGGCTTTGAAGTTAATTTGACATAGTGGCCAAACGGAGTAATTACAACTTCTGTGTCTGTCATGTGATGCCATTGGGCCCGAAAAGACTTTTTCCCATAGACTTACATTGGCAAAGAGACAACTGTAAATCAGCGAAAATAATTTTATAATGATAATAATAAGTTTAGAAGCTCTACAAACTGCTGTGACAGCTAGCTCATGCCTGCCGGGGTCGCTACCTCGCCAGCCGAGCAGTCACACTCACAGACCACTATGAGCTGAGTGTAGCTCTATCTAGAGACCGGTCTGTAGACAAGGGGCTTTTATTTCCTTGTTGACAAATAGGTTGTTTATATATCACAACACAAATGTCCATTAAAAATTAATGGGAATTAACCGTCTTTTGAGTTGAAAAGGAAGTAAAGCAATCTGGAACGAGCTGGAGAGGTAAGAAACAAAATAAAACAGGAAACACTAAACAGTAGTAAAAAAACATCCATGCAAAGAGTAGACTTGATCAGTCAAGATGCCCCCGTTTTCTTCTGTGGCATTTGAAATGTTTTTGTTTTTTTGCTGTATAATCCATATTGTGATTTCTTTGAAGCTATATATACCCATTTTTGTCTTGCCAATTGAAAAATAATATACACTGTATATTCACACAACAGCCTGCCACACCACTGTGGCACGCCACCTTTTGTCCCATATTAGGATGTGAGAAAGTTGGCAACTGTTGACATATGATAACACCCACATATTATCTATTACCTTGAACCAGGATTAGACTGATGGAGGACACTACAGACTGAACTTATAATAAAAAGGCAAACCCTATAGCTTTATTGACTGGAATAACTTATTGAACAGATATGGTCCATAGATAATGAGGTGGTTTGAACTGTGCCACACATACACACACACATGAGCACAACACACAACCTCACACAGACACTGTTCAAACTTGGAGGGCTGTTTGATGGAGGAGTGTGACCTCTTGTGGTTCTTCAGTAGAGGTGCAGAACTATTTGTCCCTCTGTAAAATGCTCCAACTGAAGTCACTGATCTGTGGGCTACCTGCATTTCAAACTGCTGACTTCATCAAATTAACACACACATACACGTACGCACACTCAAGAACACCTTATTCATACTGCAGTGTTCACTTTAAACACATTATGTCATACTCACTCTCATGCACTCTTTTTCTCTTACACACACACACACACTTCTCTCTGTCCCATTGACCAGATTTGACACAAAAGTCAAATAAAAAATAGAGGTGAACTTTGATTGTGCATGTTGTAGCTGAAGACCACACACACACACACACACACACACACACACACACACACACACACACACACACATTATTTTATCTTTCTCTCAAAAGCATGTGCACAGTATGTAAGGTAAATAAGCAGAGTGCTATTGACAACAAATGCGCAGTTCAGCAGAAGTTTTGAAGTTCACACAGCTACAGCAGAGATGCAGTGTAGGCAAAAAATGCACAAAGAAGTAATGGTATAGAGATTTTTTTCAGTACAACTTTTCTCACATGGAGTGTGCCATGTTGCAATAAAAAAAAAAAAAAAGCTTAGGGATTGTTTCTACTCACAACACAGCTGCGGCACTGTGATAAACTGGAATAGAATAACAGTTCTTCTTTGCCTGGTTCTGCAGATTATATGATGCTGCAACAATTCACTCAGCAGATTATATAGTACAATACAGTAATATAGTAGTACAGTAATACAGTATAATACAACAATATGTCCTATTGTCCTCACTGCATCATATGTATAATTCATTACAATAGTGACTGATACAGTAGTACAATCTGTTCTGTGCATCCATATTCCCAGTTAGTATTGCAGTTTCACTGATATTACTTTTAGGACAGGGGTGAGGGTATAACAGGGGTATTGTGTACATCTCCTGCATGAAAAGAGTATCCTGAAAATGTGTACGGCCTTGATTAGACACGGCCCACCTTTTCTAGCTTGCTGCGTCTTTTTGTATGCCTCCGCACTGTCGACAGCCGAGGCCCGAGTCATTATTTTACCCCCGCGACAACGTAGCTAGAGGTATATAGTACTCCGCGCGTCTGTTCTTCCGTTCGTCCTTCCGTCCGTTTGTGTGTCACACTTTAGTTTCCGAAGCAGAACTCGAAAACGATTTAACTGAGGAACTTCAAATTTGGTCTGATGGTTGACAGTGTGGTGTAGTTGTGCCTTTTGGGGGTTGGAAGTCCAGGGTGCCCAAAATTGTTGAAATTTTGGCCAAACAATGTGATTTC